>BSDF01000042.1:0-135000 GCA_027925045.1 Hypotaenidia okinawae | reverse complement strand
CACGATCTAAGGCTTGGAAGGGACATCAAGAGATCATCAGGTCCAACCCCTCCTGCCAAAGCAGGGTCCCTAGGACAGGGCACACAGGGAGACATCCAGATGGGGCTGGAATCTCTCCAGAGAAGGAGACTCCACACCCCCCTGGGCAGCCTGGCCTCACCCTCACTGGGAAGAAGTTCTGCCCCACATTGGGGGGGAACTCCCTGGACTCCAACTTGAGCCCATCACCCCTTGTCCTGTCCTCACAGACACTGAGAAGAAGCTGCCCATGTCCCCCTGGGTCCCACCCTTCAGCTCTTGATCCCCAGTGAGCAGATCCCCTCTCAGGCTGCTTCTTCTCCAGTCCCAGGTCCCTCAGCCTTTCCTCCCAGGGGAGATGCTCCAGGCCCTTCAGCATCTCCTTGTCCCTCCTCTGGACTCTCTCCAGAAGATCCTTGGCTGTTTGATACTAGAGAACCCAGAACTGACCCCAACACTCCAGGTGGAGCTTGAGCAGGGCAGAGTAGAAATCAATTTGGAAAGGATTTGATCAGCTAGAAGGTATCTGGTTGGCTTCATCAAGTTGTGGCTGCAAAGCTGAGGCCACATCTCCATCTGGAGGTGGCTCTGGTCCACGTGGTGTGTCAGGAGACCACTTTATTTCTGTGTTGAGGATGTTATCCCTTCCTCCTGTTGAATATTTCTCTCCTTTGAATCTCAGCTCATTATCTTTCTTCACCTTGAAGGATTTCTCATCCTCACTCTTCCACCTTCAGCAAATCCCTTCCATGTCATTCTCTTCTCCCCGGCGTGGCACCTGAGGTCATCTCATGAGACCTCTGGCAAGGCTGTCTTCTCCCTAATGGGATTTCATCCTCTAATCCTATGAGAGGTGGTCTAATCCCACCATGGATTTGGAGGTGAAAGGTGGTTTGGGTTTGATTTCATTTCATATTCATATATGCTAAAAGAAAGAGCAAAGACTAGGTGGAAGAAATCCACCTGGAGGTGGTTGAAGGCCAGGTTGGATGAGGCTCTGGGCCAACCTAGTGTAGATCCAGGCTTGGAGGTTGGTGATCTTCTGTGATTCTCCATTGAGTTCCTAAAGCCAAGCTAAAGAGATAGTCATTCACCCCTGGGACCTGGTTTGGTGAGGAGGAAGTTGTTTTCTTCTACTCTATACATGGTGGAGTCCATTGTGATGAGGAGTCCTCATCTCCTAATGCTGTAGATGGGCTTAACCCACCTGAACAGCTCAGGTTCCAGGACTTCATCTCTCTAACTCTTCATCACAGGATGGGTGGGAAGGGTGATGGTTCTAAAAGGTCTTAAAGCATGTAGAAGAATGGGTCATCTTGGGTGCTGGAATGGGTCATCTTGGGTTCTGGAACAGGTCATCTTGAGTTCTGGAACAGGTCATCTTGAGTGCTGTCACACAGATGACCCAATCAACCTGGGTTTACAAAAGGCAGGGCCTGCCAAACTAACCTGATGGCCTTCTATGACAAGGTGACCTGCTTAGTGGGTGAGGGAAAGGCTGTGGATGTGGTCTACTTGGACTTCAGCAAAGCCTCTTTGATAGTGTTTCTCACAGTGTTCTGCTTGAGAAACTGGCTGCCACTGGGCTGGACAGGGAGACCCTCAGCTGGGGAAAAAGTGGCTGGTGGCCAGGTCCAAAGGGTGGTGGTGTATGGAGATAAATCCAGCTGGAGGCTGGGTGTCCCCCAGGGCTCAGTCCTGGGTCCAGTCCTGTTCAGTGTCTTTATCAGTGACCTGGATGAAGGGATGGGATGTTCCCTCAGTGAGTTTGGAGATGACACTGAGCTGGGAGGAAGTGTTGATCTACCTGAGGGTAGGGAGGCTCTTCAGAGGGATCTGGCCAGGCTGGACCCATGGGCTGAGCCCAATGGGATGAGGTTCAACAAGGCCAAGTGTAGAGTGCTGCCCATGGGACACAACAACCCTGAGCAGAGCTACAGGCTGGGGGAGACTGGCTGGAGAGCTGGCAGGTGGAGAAGGACCTGGGGGTGCTGGGTGACCGTCAGCTGACCATGAGCCAGCAGGGTGGCCAAGAAGGACACCACCATCCTGGCTTGTGTCAGACACAGTGTGGCCAGTAGGTCTGGGGAGGGGATTGTGCCCCTGGGCTGGGCACTGGGGAGGCTGCAGCTGGAGTGCTGGGGCCAGTTCTGGGCTCCTCAGCATCAGAAGGACATGGAGGTCCTGGAGAGAGTGCAGAGAAGGGCAACCAGGCTGGGGAAGGGGCTGGAGGGCAAATCCTCTGAGGAGCAGCTGAGGGTGTTGAGGCTGGAGCAGAGGAGGCTGAGGGGAGACCTTCTCCTTACCTACAATGAACAGACCAGGAGGGTGCAGAGAGGTGGGAGATGGTGTCTTCAGGAGCTGGGACAAGGGGCAATGGGCTCAAGCTGCCCCAGGGCAGGGTCAGCTCAGCTGGGAGGGCAAAGTTCTTCCTTGAAGGGGTGTTCAGGGCCTGGCCCAGGCTGCCCAGGGAGGGGGCTGACTCCCCAGCCCTGGTTGGGGGGAGATGAGGGATGCTCAGGGCTCTGGTTTAACAGTTGGACTCAATGATCTCAAAGGGCTTTTCCAACCTTGGGATTCTGGGATTTGAGAGCAGGATTTCCCTAAACATGAGCTTCATTTCCCCATCGTTCCTCAAGATCCTCCCCATACCCTTCCTCTTTACTCCCCCCACATCCCACCCCCCCGCCCCCCAAGCATCCCATATCTCATTGTCTTCTGGGTGGAGGCCTCTTGAGCCCTCCTGACTTAATAACTTCTCCCCTTGACGAGCCAATAGGATTAAAGGCCATTGAATATTCATGGCTTTGAGATCCTGACCTTCTCTAATTATTCCCACCTATTTAATTTCTCCTTTCATCCATGGCCAAAGCTTGGTCCAGCTGCTGTGGCCTATGTATAGGCCTCATTGTTGCCACCTCGACCTCATTGTTGCCACCACCAAGCTGCTTGGCATTCATGCTTGAGTGTCTTCTTTTCTCCTTGGATGGTGGGAGCAGGCTTGAGGAGCTCAGAAACCAAAGAGCTTCATCTATTTAAGCAGGACACATTTGTATTCAGCAGGAAAATGCCTGACCTTGCTCCAACTCCCCTCATCCATTCCCATCAAACCCTTCCCCCCACCCCCACCCCACCCCTTCTCCTCCTCCCAGATGAAAGATGCTTGCTTAACTCCTGCCTCCTGGCTGGCTGGTCGCCATGGTAACGGGGACCGAAGCGATGCAGCCTGAGAGAAGGAGGGAGAAGGGAAATCTCTCTCTCTCTCTCTCTCTCTCTGGATGGATGGAAGGAGCTTTAAAAAACAAAGGAGCGGTGGGAAGGAAGGGGCTCACCTCAAGCTCAGGCAGGAGGGAGCTTCAGGGAGCTTGAGGAACGTTGGAGGAGCTGGAGGGAGCTTGAGGGAGGAAGGTTGGAGGAGCTTGAGGGAGGTTGAGGAAGGTTGGAGGAGCTTGAGGGAGCTTGAGGGAGGTTGAGGAAGGTTGGAGGAGCTTTAGGGAACTCAAGGGAGCTTGAGGGAGGTTGAGGAAGGTTGGAGGAGCTTGAGGAAGGTTGAGGGAGGTTGAGGAAGGTTGGAGGAGCTTGAGGGAACTCAGGGGAGCTTGAGGAAGGTTGAGGGAGCTTGGAGGAGCTTGAGGGAGCTTGAGGGACGTTGAGGAAGGTTGAGGGAGCTTGAGGAAGGTTGAGGGAGCTTGGAGGAGCTTGAGGGAGGTTAAGGGAGGTTGAGGAAGGTTGGAGGAGCTTGAGGGAGGTTGAGGAAGGTTGGAGGAGCTTGAGGGAGGTTGAGGAAGGTTGGAGGAGCTTGAGGGAGGTTGAGGAAGGTTGAGGGAGCTTGGAGGAGCTTGAGGGAGCTTGAGGGACGTTGAGGAAGGTTGAGGGAGCTTGAGGAAGGTTGAGGGAGCTTGGAGGAGCTTGAGGGAGCTTGAGGGAGGTTGAGGAAGGTTGGAGGAGCTTGAGGGAGGTTGAGGAAGGTTGGAGGAGCTTGAGGGAGGTTGAGGAAGGTTGGAGGAGCTTGAGGGAGGTTGAGGAAGGTTGAGGGAGCTTGGAGGAGCTTGAGGGAGGTTAAGGGACGTTGAGGAAGGTTGAGGGAGCTTGAGGAAGGTTGAGGGAGCTTGGAGGAGCTTGAGGGAGGTTAAGGGAGGTTGAGGAAGGTTGGAGGAGCTTGAGGGAGGTTGAGGAAGGTTGGAGGAGCTTGAGGGAGGTTGAGGAAGGTTGGAGGAGCTTGAGGGAGCTTGAGGAAGGTTGAGGGAGCTTGGAGGAGCTTGAGGAAGGTTGAGGGACGTTGAGGAAGGTTGAGGGAGCTTGAGGAAGGTTGAGGGAGCTTGGAGGAGCTTGAGGGAGGTTAAGGGAGGTTGAGGAAGGTTGGAGGAGCTTGAGGGAGGTTGAGGAAGGTTGGAGGAGCTTGAGGGAGGTTGAGGAAGGTTGGAGGAGCTTGAGGGAGGTTGAGGAAGGTTGAGGGAGCTTGGAGGAGCTTGAGGGAGCTTGAGGGACGTTGAGGAAGGTTGAGGGAGCTTGAGGAAGGTTGAGGGAGCTTGGAGGAGCTTGAGGGAGGTTAAGGGAGGTTGAGGAAGGTTGGAGGAGCTTGAGGGAGGTTGAGGAAGGTTGGAGGAGCTTGAGGGAGGTTGAGGAAGGTTGGAGGAGCTTGAGGGAGGTTGAGGAAGGTTGAGGAAGGTTGAGGGAGCTTGAGGAAGGTTGAGGGAGCTTGGAGGAGCTTGAGGGAGGTTAAGGGAGGTTGAGGAAGGTTGGAGGAGCTTGAGGGAGGTTGAGGAAGGTTGGAGGAGCTTGAGGGAGGTTGAGGAAGGTTGGAGGAGCTTGAGGGAGGTTGAGGAAGGTTGGAGGAGCTTGAGGGAGGTTGAGGAAGGTTGAGGGAGGTTGAGGAAGGTTGGAGGAGCTTGAGGAAGGTTGAGGGAGCTTGAGGAAGGTTGAGGGAGCTTGGAGGAGCTTGAGGGAGGTTGAGGAAGGTTGAGGGAGCTTGGAGTAGCTTGAGGGAGCTTGAGGGAGGTTGAGGAAGGTTGGAGGAGCTTGAGGGAACTCAAGGGAGCTTGAGGAAGGTTGAGGGAGCTTGGAGGAGCTTGAGGAAGGTTGAGGGAGGTTGAGGAAGGTTGGAGGAGGTTGAGGAAGGTTGGAGGAGCTTGAGGGAGCTTGAGGGAGCTTGAGGAAGGTTGAAGAGGAGATCTTAGGGGGAAGTTCTTTCCAGAGAGAGTGGGGAGGGGCTGGAACAGGCTGCCCAGAGAGGTGGTGGATGCCCCATCCCTGGGGGTGTTCAAGGCCAGGTTGGCTGGGGCCCTGGGCAACCTTGTGTAGCTCCAGGCCTGGAGGTTGGTGTCCCTGCCTGTGGCAGAGGGTTGGAGCTCTGTGATCTTTGAGGTCCCTTCCAACCCAGCCCAGTCTCTGATTCTATGATAGGCCTTGTGTGAAAACCAGCTTCTTTACCTCCACCTTTGGCTCTTTTCCTCAATCCAATGATTCCATGGATCCATGGAAAGTGGGCTCATGGCTGATCCACGAGGAGGTTGGAATGTGGAAATCATGGATTCCCTTAATCCTCTTCAAAACCACTCAAAAATCTTCTTCAACAATGAATCTTCCCATTTGCAAGCAACACTCTGGTAAAAATCTAACTCCTCTCCCCTCAACGTGGTCTTGTGAAATTAGAAAACAATTAGTGATGTGTGATGAAGTTCACAGAACTGCAAGTTCATAGTTGGAGCAAGGTAAATTGAGGCAACTCATGCTCTGCACCTCCACATTTCCTTTTGGGTTAGAGCAGTTCTATTTCTTCCTCTGATTTCCATGAAAATTGATTTTTCTTCTTTAAATTAAATCATTTTTTAAAAATGTATTTAAAAATGAATTATTTTTAAAATTAAAAATGAATTATTTTTAAAATTAAAAATGAATTATTTTTAAAATTAAAAATGAATTATTTTTAAAATTAAAAATGAATTATTTTTAAAATTAAAAATGAATTATTTTTAAAATTAAAAACCCACATAAATGAAAATATTTTTCTTTTTAATCCCTTTTTAAATAGATTTAATACAAGTTGTAATGAAGGGGGGTTGCTTTTCAGTTCACTATTGAAAACAAACCCTGGGGATTGCTGTCAAACCTTAAATTCTGCACTTTAATAGCACAGCCCTCTGAAAAGAAAAGAGGATTCCACAAACCACAACAGAAATGGTTCTTTCCAAAGTGGAAAATCTTGGTTTTAAGGTTATTTTTACCTCATTTTTTCAGGTGCAAGGTGTTAGGCCCGGACCATCTCTTGAGTTAACAGATCCTCCTGTTAGGCCCGAAGCATCTCTTGAGTTAACAATTCCTCCATCCATGAGGGGTTGAGGGTTGTTTTTCTTCCCACTTTTCAACTTTCACACTTCTAACTTTAACAGTTTTTCTCTTCAGAAGGTGGAAGATGGGTTGAAAAGGTATTAAATAATAACATTAAAAAGGTTAAATTCTCTGAACGTGGAAATAACACTGACCTGGCTGGGGTTGTAGTGAGCAACAAGCAGGCAAGAAGTGCATATTTGATGTTATTTTGGGAATTCAAATTTCATGGAAATTGCTTTTCCTTTTAAGGCTGAGGATTTGGAGATGAGAGCAGATTCTTGTTCTTATGTCATACTTGAAATTCATGCTCTACAAATAACTTGATTTAAAGGGCTCAACCCAGGGAAAATATTAGAGGGGGAGAGGAGGGGGGAGAGACTTGAATTAATCCATGAGGTTTATATATTAACTTGAATAAAGCATCTTGAGGGTTGGGGTTGTTTGGGGTTTTTTTTCTCTCTGAAATTAAATGCTTAACTTCTTAAACCCTGAATGTCCCTTTTATGTTTAAATCCATTCAGTGAATTGTTCAGGAATCCTTTAAAATGGAAATGAATGACAAACGAACCTCGGTGGTAACAAGAAATTCAAATCAAGGAATGGAAATAGTTGGTTAGGCCTAAAATCTTTTTGGAGTGTGATGGTTTGAGCCCTGGCCAAAGGCCAGACCCCCACCAAAATCAGTCTGTTCCTCCCCTTCTTAGTTGGACAGGGGAGAAATAACATAATTGGGAGGCTCAAGAGACAAACTCGTTAATGACACGGGCAAAACAGACTCAACACAGAGTGCAGGAGAGAAAAGTTATCTAATTTATTACACTAAAGAGAAAAACAGGGAAAAACCAGAGCCAGGAGGGCAACCAACCATCTTAAATGCAAGCAGGCAAACACTTTCCCCCCCCCACCACTCCCTCCTTAGCAGGCTTCAGTTAGAAGTTTGCTCCCTTCTTCCCTCCCGGTCACAGCCCAGGAGGGGCAGGGACTGGGGAAATGGGGGTGTGGGGAACACCTTCCCCCCACCCCTCCATTCTAAAGCAGACTGCCCTTTCAGCCATGATTTTGCTCCCTTCTTCCCCTCTCCTGCTCGCAGCACAGGACGGGGGGCAGGGACTAGGAGATGGGGGCTCCGGTCAGTCCCTTGCAAGATGGTTCCCTTCTCGGCCGGGATGGGGGCATCCATTCCACACCCCCTCCCCCTGCTGCACCCTAGGATCACGACAGACAGTCCTCCACGAACTTTGTCCAAGGCAAATCTCTTCCCCCCGGGCTTCCTCTCTGCTCTGGCAGGCAGCAACCAATCCCAGTGTCTCTCAGTCCCAGTCCTCCACGGGGCTATGATGCCTCCCCCAGCAAACCCGTTTGGCTCATCTCTGTAGGTCGCTTGTGCTGGCAGGGGCTCATCCCAACGTCAGTCACGGCATCTTCTCTATGTCTCCACCGGCTCCGTCCAGCGTGGAGCCTCTCCACCGGGCAGGTCGGGTCTCTGCCTCCTCCATGGCTCCTTTCCTCCGGCTACTCCCCGTGCTTCAGCTCGGGCTGCAGGGGCATCTCTGGCCAGGGTACCTGGGGCCTCCTCCCCCAGCCTTCCCGGCCTTTTGTCTGTCAACTGCTGACATTTATATGCAAATAGACATCCCAATGCCCTTAATGGGCCAAACTTTGCACCCTTCCTGGCACTCCTGTTCTGGTGGAGTCTTTGTCTCCTCTCTGTGACTCTCAGAGGCGCTATAAGCAGGCTTCCAGAAGATTCCAGCAGCCATTTTCTGCCAGACCTGGCCCTCTCTCAATAGAACTGCAACATGGAGGCAGGGCCTTGACTGGAAAACTTTAATTTCATGACTTGAGATGTCACATTAGCATTTGTTGTGGGTTTGGGTGGCTGGGTTCTGGTAGAGAAAGGGGGAGTTTCAGGGGGGAGCTCTGCAAGAAGCAGGGAGAAGCTTTGTGTAGGCCCGAGAGTAAACACCAGGCAGGCTCAAGGCTGGGACCTGGTGCTGACCAAGGCTGAGGTCATCAACAATGGTCACAGCGCCTCTGGGCTTTTTTTCTCCTAACTAATTACAGTTAGGAATAAAAAACCACAGAAGCAGCTGCTTTTTCCCTCAGAAAAGCGAGTGAGAAGGTGTGAGAAGCTCTGCAGGCACCAAGGGTAGTGAAGAAGGAGGGAGGAGGTGCTGGAGAGACAGAGACTCCCTTGAAGCCAGTGGAAAAGGCCATGGTGAAGCAGGCTGTCCCCCTGCAGCAGGTAAAAAGATGATGGGGAGCAGAGATCCCATCAACAGCCTGTGAGGAGGCCCCATGCTGGAGCAGAGGGAGGCATATGGAAGACACTGTGACCCACACTGGAGCAAGCTCCTGACAGGCCCTGTGGAGGGCAAGAGAGGCCCACACAGGTTTGCTGGGGGAGAATTGTGACTCTGGAGTAGGGGGGAACCAGGCTGGAGCAGTCTGGGCCTGAGGGACTGCACCCCATAGCAGTGACCCACGCTGGGGCAGCTGGGAAAGAGCTGAAGCCCTGTGGGAAAGGCCTCATGTTAGGAGTTTGTGGAGGACTGTCTGCCATGCTGAGGCAGGAGAAAGGTGTGAGGAATGCCTGTTCCCCCCCACACACACACTCCCATTAAGGCAGCAAAGAATTTGTGAGGAACTGAATGTACCCCCCCATCCCTGTCTCCCCCTGTGACACCTGGGGGGAAGAAGGGAGAGAAATTGTGACTAAAATGAAGTCTGCTAAAAAAAGAGGGGGGGGACACGACCTGTTTTTAAGGTCTGGTTTTACATCTCACTACCTGGCTCTGGTTTCACTGGGGGGTGTGTGTGGTGTAAATAGGTGGTTTTTTTTCTTTTTATGCCATTTGAGTCCATTCTTGCCATGATTCTGATTGCAGAATGATCTCTCCCTGGCCTTATCTCCACACCTGTGCTTCTCAAGATGTATTTTTCTCCCCTGCCCAGCTAAAAAAGGGCAGGGACAGAGCCACTTTGGTAGGCCCCAGCTAAAAAAGGGCAGGGACAGAGCCACTTTGGTAGGCCCCAGCTAAAAAAGGGCAGGGACAGAGCCACTTTGGTAGGCCCCAGCTAAAAAAGGGCAGGGACAGAGCCACTTTGGTAGGCCCCAGCTAAAAAAGGGCAGGGACAGAGCCACTTTGGTAGGCCCCAGCTAAAAAAGGGCAGGGACAGAGCCACTTTGGTAGGCCCCAGCTAAAAAAGGGCAGGGACAGAGCCACTTTGGTAGGCCCCAGCTAAAAAAGGGCAGGGACAGAGCCACTTTGGTAGGCCCCAGCTAAAAAAGGGCAGGGACAGAGCCACTTTGGTAGGCCTCCAGCCTCCAACCAGGGTCAAAGCACCCCACCATCTCAAGCTGGGTGGGCTATTTAGTCAGTTGGAAGTTTGCAAAGGTGCTAGTTTGCCTCCTTTTTTACTGAAAAATGGTATTTTTAAAAGCAGAAATAGCCTCTAGTAGATGTTCTTATTTTACCAGCCTCAAAGCATAAAGCAATAGTAACATTTTGGAATAGATTTCACTTAAAGAATGTTATAAATGGATAATTTCCTGATAATCTCACTCTCTGTGAGATACAGGGAGTTCTTGGATGTAGCCCAATCTCTGTATTAGTGTATCCCCCCTGAAAAATGAGGGTAATTTTTTAATTGCCTTTTTATTTTCCTCATTGAGTCATCTCTTGTGTATCCCACAGAAGCTTCTGCTCCTCCTTAATTAAAACCATCACGTAACGGGTATGTAGGTGCTGCTAATAAGCATCTCCTCTCTACCTAGGTGGAGATGTTTACATAGAGACAACAGCATGTTCAAAAAATAGATTGATATATATGTAAAATAAACATATTTTGGAGAGAGGGGAAGAGGCAGTATGTTCTGAAAAGGCTGAAGGAAAGGGAGTTTTACCCTTAATTGTTTGAAAAGCCTTTAAAGACTTGGTCTTGCAGGTGTTTTATAACTGTTTTAGAACCAAAGGCTGTCCTGAAGACCCACATTAGGTATATTTCTATATTTTTTAGGGGGGAAATGCTTTGTAAATGTGAGGATCACAGAACTGTAGGGGTTGGAAGGCACCTCCAGAGCTCATCAGGTCTAACCCCCCTGCCAAAGCAGGGTCCCTAGGACAGGGCACACAGGTTGGCATCCAGATGGGGCTTGAATCTCTCCAGAGAAGGAGACTCCACAACCCCCTGGGCAGCCTGTCCTCACCCTCACTGGGAAGAAGTTCTTCCCCATGTTGGGGGGAACTTCCTGGGCTCCAATTTGAGCCCATCCCCCTTTGTCCTGTCCCCACAGCCCCTGAGAAGAGGCTGCCCATGTCCCCCTGTGTCCCACCCTTCAGCTCTTGATCCCCAGGGATCAGATCCCCTCTCAGGCTGCTTCTCTCCAGGCTGAACAGCCCCAGGTCCCTCAGCCTTTCCTCACAGGGGGAGATACTCCAGGCTTTCCATCCCCTTTTTGGCCCTCTGATGGATTCCTTCCAGGAGATCCCTGGCTGTTTGATCCCAGGGAGCCCAGAACTGGATACAGTACTCAAGGTGGGGCTTGACCAGACCTTCAAGATCATCAGGTCCAACCCCCTGCCAAAGCAGGGTCCCTAGGACAGGGCACACAGGTTGGCATCCAGATGGGGCTTGAATATCTCCAGAGAAGGAGACTCCACACCCCCTGGGCAGCCTGGCTCACTGCTCTGACCCCCTCACTGGGAAGTTCTTCCGTATATTGGTGCAGAACTTCCTGTGCTCCAACTTGAAGCCATCACCCCTTGTCCTGTCCCCACAGCCCATTGAAAAGAAGCTGGCCACTTCCCCCAACTCATCTCATATAGGATGAGTCCTACTGCAAAAATAATACTAGGAAGGTCACAAAACTCAAAGCTGGGTTGGGTTGGTGAGGAAGAGCAGATTCAGTTCCCAGTTTGAGGTGCTCTGATTGGCTTCCTAAAAAGGCTAGATGAAAATCAGGACCTGTCAAACCTAGATTTAGACCTTCTCTGGTGATTGCATGGTCATTTACACGTCTGGCAAATGAAGCAGTCAGGTTTGATGTTCACTTTCTCCAGGGCTAGATGATTATTCACGCTGCCAGAGCAAGATGCACTTGGTGAGGAGTTAATCTCCACCCCATCATCAGGCTAAAATCAGAACCTGTCAGGCTTTGCTGAAGATCTTGTGAAGTCCAATGAAAGATTGAAGGATGTCAAGCCTTCCTTGCTGAGATAATTGGGGGTTTAGATGGCTCTTGATGTTGTAGCTTTGTACTCTCTTTGTGGTTGCTTATTCACTGCCAGCTCTAGGGGAACAAAGGGAATGGAGTTTCCTGGAAGCCAGAAGAAAACACAACCTTGGTGGAGAAAGAACTTCTAGAAAGAAGCTCTAGCTGCTTTTCACCTCAGGGGTTTTTTTTTTTTTTGTTAGTATTTGCATAGAATCATCAACTCCCAGGCTGTGGTAGGTTGGAAGGGACCTTTAAAGGTCATCTCATCCAAACCCCTGCGGTGAGGAGGGTTATCTTCACTAGATCAGGTCACTGAGAACCCCCATCAGGCCTCATCTTTGTATCTCCAGGGATGGGGCCTCCACAACCTCTCTGAGCAACCTGAATCACAGAATTTTAGGGGTTGGAAGGGACCTCCAGAGATCATCAGGTCCAACCCCCTGCCAAAGCAGGGTCGCTAGGACAGGGCACACAGGGAGACATCCAGATGGGGCTGGAATCTCTCCAGAGAAGGAGACTCCACACCCCCTGGGCAGCCTGGCCCAGGGCTCCCTCACCCTCACTGGGAAGAAGTTCTTCCCCATGTTGGGGGGGAACTCCCTGGGCTCCAATTTGAGCCCATCCCCCTTTGTCCTGTCCCCACAGCCACTGAGAAGAGGCTGCCCATGTCCCCCTGGGTCCCACCCTTCAGCTCTTGATCCCCAGGGAGCAGATCCCCTCTCAGGCTGCTTCTCTCCAGGCTGAACAGCCCCAGGTCCCTCAGCCTTTCCTCCCAGGGGAGATGCTCCAGGCCCTTCAGCATCTCCCTGTCCCTCCTCTGGACTCTCTCCAGGAGATCCCTGGCTGTTTGATCCCAGGGAGCCCAGCACTGGACACAACACTCCAGGTGGGGCCTAAGCAGGGCAGAGCAGAGGGGGAGGATCCCCTCCTGTGACCTGCTGCCCACACTCCTCCTGATGCCCCCCAGGAGCCCATTGGCTTTCTTGATCCACTGCTGGCTCATGGCCACCCTGTCATCAACCAGGACCTCCAGGTCCTTCTCCTCAGAGCTCCTCTCCAGCAGGTCACCCCCAGCCTGTCCCTCAGCCTTTCCTCCCAGGGGAGATCCTCCAGGCCCCGAGTAATAGAAGTGGTGGACATAGAGATGATCTTGGAGGTGTTTTTCCAACCTTCATGACTCTGTTGCTGTTTGATGTAGACACTGGTGTCTCTTGAGGTGTGACTTCACCATTGGGTTTGGTTTTTTTTTCTCCTTCTCCTTCTCCTTCCCTTGTCACGTTTCTCACACTTCTTCCACACCACTTTCCATGCCCTTTGTCCCCATTAACACCTCAAGCTGTGACCACCACCACCACCACCACAGCACCTCCTCCCTACCCTGACTCCTCCCCTGTGCCACCCACCTCTCTGACTGATTCCTCTCCTTCCCCTCCAGCTGTCCCAAGTTCCAGTGTCCTTCCCTCTGCTCCCCGAGATGTGGTCCCTGTTTTGGTCTCCAGTCGATTCGTCCGTCTCAGCTGGCGCCCACCTGTAGAAGCCAGAGGAAGTGTCCAGACCTACACTGTCTTCTTCTCCAAGGATGGTGTCAACAGGTAGGGATCAACCAACCATAGGTCTCCTCTGGATGTGAGGAGGTCTCCTCTGGATGTGAGAAGGTCTCCTCTGGATGCCTCAGGACTTGATGGTTCTCCACAGGGGGTTGTTCTCCCAGTGGGGAAGGAAGGATGAAGCTAGAAGTCCTTTTCCTTGCCATATGTCTTTGGAGACATCATATCCACACTGAGACAACAGTGCTTGTGGTCATGGTCATGGTTTGGGTTGACAGTGATGTCTCTGGATCTAATGTCCTCCAGCTACTGCTTGACCACCTAACATAAACCAGAGAATCCCAGACTGGGTTGGGTTGGAAGGGACCCCAAAGATCCCAGAGCTCCAACCCCCTGCCACAGGCAGGGCCACCAACCTCCAGGCCTGGAGCTACATAAGGTTGTCCCATCCAACCTGGCCTTGAACACCTCCAAGGATGGGGCACCCACCCCCTTTCTGGGCAGCCCCTTCCAGCCCCTCCCCACTCTCTCTGGAAAGAACTTCCCCCTAATGTCTCTCCTGATATCTTTAGGGTGGATGGTGGAAGGAATGTTCTCTTCTGTCTTCAGGATGAATGGCTCCTGATGTGTCTCCTGATGGGGTGGAATGCTCTCCTGATATCTTGGAATGTTCCCTTTTGTGATGCTCTCTTGATGTCTTCATGGTAGCTCCTTTTCATGGTCATTAAGTCCTTGGCACAAGCCTGATGGGTGGTGTCTTGTAGGGTTGAGGTTTTCTGGTGAGGAAAGAGTTGGGTAGAGAAGAAAGGGGCAGGTACAGTTCCTCTTAAACCATATCTCTAGTAGCTTACAGAGGAGAATGGGGGACACCACCCTTCCTAAAGGAGTCCCAAAGGAATTCTACTGGTTGCCCATGAAGTGATGGTGGCTTCATCCAATTTAACTCCCACTTTACTGTTTGGAGGTTGTGGTTCTCCTGGATAATCACATGTTAATGACTCCAGGTCCCAGCTAGGTAGAACTTCACTTGACCCCCAGGATCCAGATACCACTTTATCTCTGGAGGCTTTTGATGCCAGGAAAGATTCTACAGCTCTTGTCCCAGTGAAACCATGGTGATGCTGGTCCCATGTGTCTCCCTGGCCACGAGCTGCCACCTCCCAGTGTCTCTACTCTGGAGATCATCCCTGGCCAGTTACTCCAGGACTCACCACAGCTGATGGAGGAGTATCAAACTCTTTATTTTACCATGACTTTGGCCAACAAACTGTTGACCAAGTTGGGTGGAAGTAGAAACTTTGCTGATGGAAGTGGTGAGTGGTGGCATCTCTTGAAGCAAATTAAGTGCTGGACACCAGCTGGACTTGTTCCTGCTTGGGAGAAGAATTATCTTCTGCCCCACCATGCACCAGTTTCCCAGCAATTTATGGCTAAGTTTCCATGCTTGGGGTGGTGTCCCATCATCTTTCTTTGTTAGGAGAAGGCTTCTCCAGAACTTTCACAGATTCACAGAATTTTAGGGGTTGGAAGGAACCTCAAGAGATCCCCCTCTGAGAAGAGATCCTCTTGAGGTTGGACCTCAAGTCCAACCCCCCTGCCAAAGCAGGTTCCTTGGGACATATCACACAGGTAGGCCTCCAGATGGATCTTGATGGGCTGAAGTTTAATGAGTAGTCACACTTGGCAAGCCACCAGCTCCAGAAGTAAGCCTTTTTGAGATCCATATGAGTTTCTAAACTGGTTTCATATGGTTTGCATCTTCTGTTTCTCTTGAAGGGAACGAGCAGTCAACACATCTCAAGCTGGGACACTTCAACTTACCGTGGGCAACCTGAAGCCTGAGGAGACCTACACCTTCCGCGTGGTGGCGTACAACGACCGGGGCCCAGGAGAAAGTTCCCAACCCATCAAAGTCGCCACGCAGCCCGAGCGTGAGTGTCCACAGGGATCTGAGGGTTGGGGAGGGGTCTTGGGGTGCAGGTGGCTTGTAGGAGGTCACAGAACCACCACAAGGTTGGGAAATGCATCCTGAGGGGCATCAAAAAGAGCGTGGCCAGTAGGTCAAAGGAGGTGATCCATCTCCTTGACTATGGCCTGGTCAGGCCCCACCTGGAGTGTTGTGGCCAGTTCTGGGATCAACCAGCCAGGGATCTCCTGGAGAGAGTCCAGAGGAGGGACAGGGAGATGCTGAAGGGCCTGGAGCATCTCCCCTGGGAGGAAAGGCTGAGGGACCTGGGGCTGTTCAGCCTGGAGAGAAGCAGCCTGAGAGGGGATCTGCTCCCTGGGGATCAAGAGCTGAAGGGTGGGACCCAGGGGGACATGGGCAGCCTCTTCTCAGTGGCTGTGGGGACAGGACAAGGGGTGATGGGCTCAAGTTGGAGCACATGGAGTTCCCCACCAACATGGGGAAGAACTTCTCCCCAGTGAGGGTGAGGGAGCCCTGGGCCAGGCTGCCCAGGGGGGTGTGGAGTCTCCTTCTCTGGAGAGATTCCAGCCCCATCTGGATGTCTCCCTGTGTGCCCTGTCCTAGGACCCTGCTTTGGCAGGGGGTTGGACCTGATGATCTCTGTCCCCACAGCCCCTGAGAAGAGGCTGCCCATGTCCCCCTGGGTCCCACCCTTCAGCTCTTGATCCCCAGTGATCAGATCCCCTCTCAGGCTTCTTCTCTCCAGGCTGACCAGCCCCAGGTCCCTCAGCCTTTCCTGCCAGAGCAGATGCTCCAGACCCTTCATGGAGTCTCCTTCTCTGGAGATACTCAAGCCCCATCTGGACACCAACCTGTGTGACCTGTCCTGCTTTGAGAAGGGGGTGAGGGAGGTTTGAACCCCACAATCTCTGAAGGTCCCATCCATCCTGGTGTTTCAGCTCAGTGAATCCATTGCCTCAACTAATCAGTTTAAAAGCTCAAGAGAACAAATCCCACCTTCTTTAAAATAATCATCCAGACTATAATGGGTTGGATTTAGAAGAGGATGGATTTAAATCCCTGCCTACTTAAGCCCTGTCTAATCCTTTCATGCCGCCCGCGGAGGCTTTGGGACTTATTATTTGTGGCTCCTCAAGATGTTGTTAAAGCAGCTTGAAAGAACCTCAGCTCTTCTCCCATGGAGGATTGATATTGTCCACCTGAGCTTGAAAAGAAGCTCCAGCTCACTTTCCAGCTTCTTGGAATTTAAAACCTGGTTTCTGTGTGAACCTCCCTCTCTGGGATGGTGGGTATTAGGTGGTGGAAGAGAAGATGAAGGAGAAGGGGTGGTGATGTGCCTCCAAGAAAGCCTGCTGGCATCACTCCATGCTTGGCATATCATATCTTCCCCTCAGTGTAGTGAGGACTGATGGCTCTACCCAAATATCTTTAATAAGAAATAATTAATGAGTAGATCCTTCTAATTTAGGGGAGTATTATTATACCTGCCTGGAGATGCCACCAAGCTGAGGGGTGGGGTTGGTGCAGTAGAAGGTCAGGAAGCCATCCAGAGGGATCTTGATGAGCTGGAATGGTGGGTGAACCTCTTGATGTTCCACACTGGCAAGCATCAGGTGCTGCACTTGGGCTGGAGGAATCCCAGCCATAGACACAGCCTGGGAGAAGAGCTCCTGGAGAGCAGCCCTGCTGAGAAGGACCTGGGGGCCATGGGGGATGAGGAGCTTCCCAGGAGCCAGCAGTGGCTCTGGCAGCTGGGAAGGGTGATGGGATCCACCAGAGTTTCTCCTTGGTGTATCTTCCATGGCTTCATCATCCCATAATAAAGGACCAAGGTCTTCACAATTGTCTTTTCTTCCAATACAGTGCAAGTTCCTGGGCCAGTGGAGAACCTACGGGCCGTGTCTACCTCACCTACCTCAATTCTGGTCTCCTGGGATCCCCCTGCCTACGCCAACGGCCCCGTTCAAGGCTACAGGCTCTTCTGTACTGAGACAGCAACTGGGAGAGAACAGGTGAGTGATGCCCAGAGAGGTTCTGCTCTTTCTTCAAGAAGGGGCCTCTTTGTGAAGGCATCTGAAGGTCTTTAGAAGTCCAAAGTGAGAGGTTTTAGGGATGACATCCTCCAGGTTGGGGGGTAAATGTTGCCCAGACCAGGGATGGAAAGGAGGAAATCAAGAAAGATAACCAACCAGGAATAATCCATGGTGCTGGCTGTCATGGTTCCACCCCATTGGTTGATCATCTCTTGTCTTGTAGAATGTGGAGGTGGATGGACTTTCCTACAGGCTGGAAGGGTTGAAGAAGTTCACTGAGTACACCTTACGCTTCCTGGCCTACAACCGCTACGGCCCCGGGGTCTCCACTGAGGATGTGACTGTCACCACGCTTTCAGATGGTGAGTGACAACAGGAGGACCACGGGATGGAGAGGTTGTATCTATGGGTTTGTGATCCTCAAAGAGTTCTCCTTCTCCCATGATGTTTTGGGAAGAGGTGGCAATGAAGACAGGGGGAAGGACGTGTCTATGGGTTGTGGTCTTCATGGGTTTCCTTCTGCCATGATGTTTTGGGAGAGGTGGCAATGAAGGGAGGAGTTTCTTGACTGTGTAGGACAGAAATCAGGGGCAGCTTGAGCCCATTGCCCCTTGTCCCATCTCCTGTCCCCTGGCTGAAGAGACCAGCACCCACTTCTCTGCACCCTTCTGGAAGGGACCTCTAGAGATCATCAGGTCCAACCTCCCCTGCCAAAGCAGGAAGACATCCAGATGGGGCAGGAATCTCTCCAGAGAAGGAGACTCCACACCCCCTGGGCAGCCTGGCCCAGGGCTCCCTCACCCTCACTGGGAAGAAGTTCTTCCCCATGTTGGTGGGGAACTCCCTGGGCTCCAACTTGAGCCCATCACCCCTTGTCCTGTCCCCACAGCCCCTGAGAAGAGGCTGCCCATGTCCCCCTGGGTCCCACCCTTCAGCTCTTGATCCCCAGGGATCAGATCCCCTCTCAGGCTGCTTCTCTCCAGGCTGAACAGCCCCAGCTCCCTCAGCCTTTCCTCCCAGGGGAGATGCTCCAGGCCCTTCAGCATCTCCCTGTCCCTCCTCTGGACTCTCTCCAGGAGATCCCTGGCTGGTTGATCCCAGCACTGGCCCCAACACTCCAGGTGGGGCCTGAGCAGGGCAGAGCAGAGGGGAGGATCCCCTCCTGTAACCTGCTGCCCACACTCCTCCTGATGCCCCCCAGGATCCCATTGACCTTCTTGATCCATTGCTGGCTCGTGGCCACCCTGTCACCCACCAGCACCCCCAGGTCCTTCTCCTCAGAGCTCCTCTCCAGCAGGTCACCCCCAGCCTGTCCTGATCCAAGTGGTTCTTCCTTCCCAGGTGCCAAACTCTCCACTTGCTTTTCTTAAACCTCACGTGGTTTCTCCTTGCCCAGCTCTCCAGCCTGGCCAGGTCTCCCTGTAGAGGAGTTCCTGCGTGTCACCCTCTCCTCCCAGCTTTGGATCATGAGATCTGACACGTGTTCACAAAGAGAAATAATCAAAATAATGGAAAGCCAAACAAATAGAGGAAAAAACTAAGAGCAACTACATCAAAGAGACAGTTCCCCATCTCAATATGTTTCTCCTCCAATGTTTTCTTCAGAATGAGAGCCTCCTGAGGCCCCAGCTGGACTCCTGTGTCCAGAACTGGGGCCCACAATCCAAGAAAGATGTGGGACTGTTGGAAAGGTGGCCCTGGGTGAACCTAATGAGGTTCCACACTGCCAAGTGTCAGGTGTTGCACTTGGGACAGAGCAATCCCAGATAAAGATACAGGCTGGGTGAAGAGCAGCCCTGCTGAGAAGGACCTGGGGGTCATGGGGGATGAGGAACTTCCCAGGAGCCAGCAGGAAGGGTGATGGGATCCTTCCTGCTCTTGCAGCTGGGAAGGGTGATGGGATCCTGGGCTCCATCAGCAGAGGGGTGGCAGCAGGGACAGGGAGGGGATTGTCCCTCTCTGCTCTGCCCTCCTGAGGCCCCAGCTGGACTCCTGTGTCCAGAGCTGGGGCCTTCAACACAAGGAAGATGTGGGGCTGGTGGAGAGGGGTCAGAGGAGCCATGGAGATGCTCAGAGGGGCTGGAGCAGCTCCCCTGTGAAGAAGACAGGCTGAGGGAGCTGGGCTGGGTCAGCCTGGAGAAGAGAAGGTTGTGATGGGACCTCATTGCAGCCTGCCAGTCCCTGAAGGAAGCAGAGGACCAGGAGGGGAATCAGCTTTTTAAAAGGGTAGGCAATGGCAGGACAAGGAAGGAAGGGTTAAATTAGATAACAGGGCCTCTCCACAGGCTGTGTGTTGGGCCTCTTATCTCCAGCACCTGGAACTGCCTCTTCTTCTCCCCTTCTTCACTCACCTGGTGCCTGCAGAGTCTCTCACACCTTCTCACTCCCTCCTCTGAGGGCAAAAAGCTGCTGCTTCCTCTTTTTTGCCTCCTAAATGTCACTCCCAGAGGTACTATGACCATGGCTGATGGGCTTGGCCTAGGTCAAAGGTGGGCCCAGCCTGGGGCCTGGCTGGTGGTTGCTCTACCTACAGCAAGTGTCTCACTGCTTCTTGCAGTAGAAGCCCCCTGCAGGCCTCTCCTCCACCAGAACCTCTCCACACAAACCCACCACACCTGAAGATCAGGCACATCTTGCTTTTCACCCTCTTTGGCCTTCACTGATGATAGTCTAGGAGGGTGGGAAGGCAAAATATACCTAAATATTCCTAGAAATCACTTTTTAAAGCCAAAAACTTGCCCCAAACCTGGTGAAATTCTCCATGGAAGTGTTGAAGGCCAAGTTGGATGAGGCAACCTTGTGTAGCTCCAGGCCTGGATGTTGGTGACCTTGCCTGTGGGAGTGGGATTGGAACTCTGGGGGGGGTCCCTTCCAACCCAGCCCAGTCACTGATTCTATGAGGGCAGCATGTTCAGAGAGGCCTGTGTAAAGTGTCGTAGTAGTGAGGCCTTAAATCAGCTTTGCAGCACGGTGGGTGTTGTGGAAACAACTCATAATTAGCTCCTGTGTTAATGAAGGCAACTAATTTATTAAAATCACTAATTTGGGAAGAGGGAAAACGAAATCAAGAGAGGAAAAGAGATTGAAGGGTGAAAGGTTTTGTGGGAGGAACCTTGGAAGGTTGAGGAAGAGCAACTGAAGATGCTCGCGGGCCTCGGCCTGGACAGGCCAGGCTGCTCCTGATGCTGCTTAAACCACAGGACATTGAGGTAATTTGATATATTTCTTGAGTGATTAACTTCTAATCAAACTATTATGGGATGAACAGAAGGTTCCAGAGACGTGGAATGCCCTTTCCAGGAGCTCCCAGCTGATTCAGGCTGTAGTTGACCCTGGATCTTTCCTGACAAGCAAATCCACAGAGAACTTGGTGTGTACCTTGTTATTTCCTTTCCTGCACCTCCAAACAAGCTGAATTCTCTGCATATTTTGATTAAAATTCCATTTTTTATTAATTTTTTTTTCCTTTTTATGATCCTTACAAGGCCTCACAGAGGACAAGCAATCTACTGTGTGACTTCCCTGCTGGTGGGACCCTCCTTTTTAGCTCTAGTTGCTTGTCACCTTTATTTAAACCACTTTTTTATTAGCTTTAAGCTTTCCCTGACTTAAATCCTTAAACAACAGCCTGCACTGAGGCTGCTACAAAGGACTGCCCTTGAGGGCTTTGTTTATTGACCATAGATGTGAGGAGACAAGAGTCCAGCACTTGCTTCAAATCATCCAGGGGAATGATCTTTTATATGACCTGTCAGGATCCTGGACTGCAGCAGGGAAGTTTCTGAGATCAGAGCTCATGATGTTCTTGAGAGCTTCCTAGGTGTTCACATCAGAGGTGACTCCTCGCTGGAGATGCATCCTGATTCATCCAGAGCACTTATACATAGAATCCTAGAATCCCAGCCTGGGCTGGGTTGGATGGGATCCCAAGGATCACAGAGCTCCAACCCCCCTGCCACAGGCAGGGCCACCAACCTCCAGGCCTGGAGCTACACAAGGTTACCCCATCCAACCTGGCCTTGAACACCCCCAGGGATGGGGCACCCACTCCCTCTCTGGGCAGCCTGTTCCAGCCCCTCCCCACTCTCTCTGGAAAGAACTTCCCCCTAAGATCTCCTCTCCCCCTTCCCTCCTCCGGCTTCACTCCAGCCCCCTTGTCCTGCCAGGCTCTGCCCTTTAAACAAGCTGATTCCCCTCCTGTTCCTCTGCTCCCTTCAGGGACTGGCAGGCTGCAATGAGGTCCCCCCAAGAAGCCTTCTCTTCTCCAGGCTGACCCAGCCCATCTCCCTCAGCCTCTCTTCTTCACAGGGAAGCTGCTCCAGCCCTCTGAGCATCTCCATGGCTCCTCTGACCCCTCTCCAACAGTCCCACATCTTCTTGTGTTGGGGACCACCAGATCTGGACACAGGACTCCAGCTGGGACCTCAGGAGGGCAGAGCAGAGAGGGACAATCCCCTCCCTGTCCCTCCTGCCACCCCTCTGCTGATGGAGCCCAGGATCCCATCACCCTTCCCAGCTGCAAGAGCCACTGCTGGCTCCTGGGAAGTTCCTCATCCCCCAGAACCCCCAGGTCCTTCTCAGCAGGGCTGCTATTTTGGAGACAATAAATACTGCCCAACCCTATATATTATGTAGAATTTCACCAGGTTTGGGGAAAGTTTTTGGCTTTAAAAAGTGATTTCTAGGAATATTTAGGTATATTTTGCCTTCCCACCCTCCTAGACTATCATCAGTGAAGGCCAAAGAGGGTGAAAAGCAAGATGTGCCTGATCTTCAGGTGTGGGGGGTTTGTGTGGAGAGGTTCTGGTGGAGGAGAGGCCTGCAGGGGGCTTCTACTGCAAGAAGCAGTGAGACACTTGCTGTAGGTAAGAGCAACCACCAGCCAGGCCCCAGGCTGGGCCCACCTTTGACCTAGGCCGAGCCCATCAGCCATGGTCATAGTAGCTCTGGGAGTGACATTTAGGAGGCAAAAAAGAGGAAGCAGCAGCTTTTTGCCCCCAGAGAAGGGAGTGAGAAGGTGTGAGAGACGCTGCAGGCACCAGGTGAGTGAAGAAGGGGAGAAGAACGAGCTGCTCCAGGTGCTGGAGATAAAAGGTCCCACCCACGGCCTGTGGAGAGGCCTCACCCTGCGGTGGTTGGAGACATAGGGAAGCTGCTGTGGCTCACACTGGAGTGAGCTCCTGGCAGGTCCTGCAGCCCATGGAAAGAGAGAGAGGCCCACACCAGAGCAGGTTTGTTGATGGGGGGGGCCTTGTGACTTTGTGGGGGACCAGGCTGGAGCAGTTTGGGCCTGAGGGCCTGGGCCTGAGCTTGAGGGACTGAGAGCCATTTTGTGATTCTATGACTGCACCCCATAGAAATGACCCACACTGGGGCAGCTTGGGAAGACCTGAAGCCTCATGGGCAAGGACTCACACTGGAGAAGTTCATGGAGGACTGTCTCCCATGGGTGCAGCAGGGGAAGGGTGTGAGGAATACTCCCTAACCCACCACCCCAGCTAAGAAGGAGAACAACTTGTGAGGGGCTGAACCCCTGCCTTGTCTCTCCCCCTGGGATACCTGGGGAGGAGAAGGGAGAGAAATGGTTGAAGTGAAGTTTGGGAAGAAGGGAGGGGGAGGTGGAAGAGCTGGTTTGAAGATCTGGCTTTGCTTCTCAGGCCCCAACTCTGGTTTTCACTGTGTGTGGTGTAATAAATTAGTAATTTCTCTATTTTTTAATTGATTCTGATCTCTCCCTGTCCTTCTCTCCACTCCTGAGCCTCTCAATATCTATTTTCTCCCCTTTTTGGCTGAAAAGGGAAGGGATAGAGTGACTTTGGTGGGCCTCTGGCCTTCAACCAGGGTCAAACCACCTCCCTAGTGTAGATGGATCCCAGCTCCTAATTCTTTCCCTATTCAATTCTTCTCTCCAGCCAGGAGTCCTCTCAAGAGATAATATTCTTAACACTACACCAGGTTAAACAAAATCCAGGTATTTTGCCTCTAAAGATGTTTCAGAGATTGTTCTTTCAGACCTTTGCCAAAATACATGGGCAACCACAAGGAGAATGATTTGGCCCCAGCACAGGGAGTTCCACACCAACATGGAGAAGAACTTCTTCCCAGTGAGGGTGAGGGGAGCCCTGGGCCAGGCTGCCCAAGGGGGTGTGGAGTCTCCATCTCTGGGAGAGATTCCAGCCCTGTGTGCCCTGTTCTAGGGACCCTAGGTTGGATCTGATGATCTCTGGAGGTTCCTTGTGATTCCCTGATTCAGTGGCATCTCCACTGTGGAGCTCAATCCTTCTCTGGGCTGGGTGAGATGAACTAAATAGATGGGGATACAGGAATAAAACAACTTTTAAGAAGGGAAAACCCCCTTGAGGCAGAAGCAGTTGTTCTTTTGAAGGTGCTGGGTGCCACCCCATCTTTGTGAAGCTGTGTCTGGTAGCTCCTAAGCCCATTTAAGGATGAAAAATCTCTTTATCAGAGTGGCTCTCCTGAAGTTTAGTGGTAGAAATGAGGTCTATAGGTTCTATAA
Source organism: Hypotaenidia okinawae (assembly GCA_027925045.1). Classification (NCBI taxonomy): domain Eukaryota; kingdom Metazoa; phylum Chordata; class Aves; order Gruiformes; family Rallidae; genus Hypotaenidia; species Hypotaenidia okinawae. Next base: position 111,410 of record BSDF01000042.1, on the reverse strand, counting down.
TGACAAGCAGAAGCTTCATGTAGACCATTTCTTCACAACCACCTGGTTGTGATCAGCTTCTAAACCAGGTGTGAAAGAGAAATGCTTGCTATAATCTGAATTTTAAACCTTAAAGATAATATTTCTAAGCTCTTTTTGCCTTTTGTTTTCCTTTCCAGTACCCAGTGGCATGCCTCAGAATGTCTCCTTAGAAGTGGTGAACTCCAGGGTAAGTCCACCACCTTCTTCATGACTATTTGTGGAGTGAATTGCTCTAACTTTTCCACCCACAAGACTCCTCCCACATCACATCTCCACAATGATCCTCTTAAAAAGAAGACCAGAACCTTCTAAAAACATTTTACCCCTGAGTTTTGCTCTCCCAAGAGCTTTCAGCTAAAGGTGGGCTCACTTCAACTTCAAGAGAAGGAGGAGAAAACTGCTCCCTGATTGCAAATTACTAATTAAACTGCAATAAACTTAACTGGGCTTTGATTAAAAGGGAACAATCCCAAGGAATAATGAGAAGCAGGATGTATTCCTGGGGGAAAAGGGGAGGGGTGGGAAAGAAATAGTTCATTATATGCACCATGGGCAGGTAGACCTGTTGTCATTTAGTTGATTCCACCAATTTTTTGCTTCTGAAAGGGGCTTCTCCTCTTCAATCCACTACTTTCCTCCTAATGTATCACTGATGAAGCAGGTTATTGGCCTTAATTAGGTGTTAATTATCCTTCCTGCTCCTTGAGTGCTGTTTCTCAATGTGCTCTGAGTATTTCTTCTCATTCATAGAATCATAGAATCAGAGGGGTTGGAAGGGACCTTCAGAACTCATCAGGTCCAACCCAAAGCAGGGTCCCTAGGACAGGGCACACAGGGAGACATCCAGATGGGGCTGGAATCTCTCCAGAGAAGGAGACTCCACACCCCCCTGGGCAGCCTGTCCCAGGGCTCCCTCACCCTCACTGGGGAGAAGTTCTTCCCCATGTTGGTGGGGAACTCCATGTGCTCCAACTTGAGCCCATCACCCCTTGTCCTGTCCCCACAGCCCCTGAGAAGAGGCTGCCCATGTCCCCCTGGGTCCCACCCTTCAGCTCTTGATCCCCAGGGAGCAGATCCCCTCTCAGGCTGCTTCTTCTCCAGCCCCAGGTCCCTCAGCCTTTCCTCCCAGGGGAGATGCTCCAGGCCCTTCAGCATCTCCCTGTCCCTCCTCTGGACTCTCTCCAGGAGATCCCTGGCTGGTTGATCCCAGCACTGGCCACAACACTCCAGGTGGGGCCTGAGCAGGGCAGAGCAGAAGGGGAGGATCCCCTCCTGTGAGCTGCTGCCCACACTCCTCCTGATGCCCCCCAGGATCCCATTGTCTCTCTCAGCCCCCAGGGCACGCTGCTAGGATGGTGGGATGTGTGAACTGAGAGGTCTTTGTCAGGGAGGTGAGGAGATGTGGAACCATTTGGAACTGGGAATGTGGACTTAGGAAGTCCAGATACCCAGGTGTGCTGGCTAATTTGCCTAAAGCTTGAATAGAATTTGAATAATTACATCTAGGTAATTAAGGGACAATAGATATGGACAAGAACTAAACAGTCTTAAGGAATAACCCTTCCCTCCTTCAGCTTCACTCCATCCTCCTTGGTCCAACCTGGCCTTGAACACCTCCAAGGAGAGAGCATCCACCAATGGTCTGGTTTGGAAGGGACAATACCCCAGGCTGTTGGATTTCTAGAAGCATGGAGTGGCAGGGTTGGAAGGAACCCCAAAGATCAGAGAGTTCCTGGGATTGTTTAAATTTTTATCTCTAGTTTAAGAAGATTTCCCTTTTTTTATATCATTTTTCTTTGGTGGTGACAAATCTGTTAATTGAATAACATCCTGAAGATGGCCCAGCAAATGGAAGAGGCTTGATATAAATGGTTATTAACATGATTATTGCTTAATATTGATGGCTTTTTGGAGACTGGAGACCTTGGTCTCATCAGAGTTGATAATGGTGAGGACTGGGACAGGGATTGCACTGGGAAATGCAAGGTGGAAGCAGCTGAGATGAGTAAGTGAGGAAATCAGGTGGCCAAGAAGACCGACACCATCAAGGCTTGTGGCAGACACAGTGTGGCCAGTAGGTCTGGGGAGGGGATTGTACCCCTGGGCTGGGCACTGGGGAGGCTGCAGCTGGAGTGCTGGGGCCAGTTCTGGGCTCCTCAGCATCAGAAGGACATGGAGGTCCTGGAGTGAGTCCAGAAAAGTCCCATCTCCTGTCCCCTGGCTGAAGAGACCAACGCCCACCTCTCTGCACCCTCCTGGCAGGGGAGGTGGGGAGAAGGTCTCCCCTCAGCCTCCTTCTCTCCAGCCTGAACCCCCTCAGCTGCACCTCAGAGGATTTGCCCTCCAGCCCCTTCCCCAGCCTGGTTGCCCTTCTCTGCACTCTCTCCAGGACCTCCATGTCCTTCTGATGCTGAGGAGCCCAGAACTGGACCCAGCACTGGAGGTGTAGCCTCACCAGTGCCTGGTCCAGGGGCTTTGTCCCACTTCACATGCTGCTTTGGTTGTCACAGTGTGTTTGGTGGTGGTTTTTTTGAAAGGGGAAGAAAGCACAATATGCAAATTAATGTAAATTTGGATAGTCACATGGGTGGCTTTGCCTCTGGGGGAGTAAAACCAGTGGCCTTGGCTGACCTTATTTAAGGAGAAAAAAGGTCAGTCTGGTATTCAACAGGACTATTTTGTGCCAGAAATTGCTCTAATCTCCTAAAATTGATGTTCAGAGGAAGGCCTCCAGAAGCATTTCAATTTGCTTATGTAACCTACCAGCTGACCTTTGGTGAGGTCTTCTAAAAGGGGCCAAGTTCTCCCATCTGAAACTCTCTTCAGATCCATGCCCTTCTACTCCAGCGCTGAGTTCCAGGGGTACAATCCCCTCCCCAGACCTACTGGCCACACTATTTCTGAGCCAAGCCAGCAAGCCATTGGTCTCCTTGGCCACACTGCTGGCCTCGTGGTCTGTTGGTGGTCACCCATCACCCCCAGATCTTCCTCCACCTGCCAGCTCTCCAGCCAGTCTCCCCCAAGCCTGTAGGACTAACACAAGGTTGTCATGTCCCACGTGTAGGACTTGGCTTGGTTGAACCCTCACCCCATTTCATTGCTCATCAGTTGATTCCCTCCAGTTCTTGTTGGAGGAGCTTCTGTGGTTGATACTGGTGGGCAAGTAAGACCTTCCTCCTGAGGAGGAGGAAGTGAGCTGCCTTTACAGTGCCTTTGATTGGCTCCTGCTATCAGCACTGCATAATAAGGACCCTGCTTTGGCAGGGGGGTTGGACCTGATGATCTCTGGTGGTCCCTTCCAACCCTTATGATGCTCTGATTCTATGCTAATGAGGGTGCATTCATTAACATCAATTAAAACTTAATTATTTCTTAAAAAAATAGCTATCTTCTCCAGATTTTGATTTTAATCTGAATCTTAATAACCTAATTATTCTGAGATTACCATGCCCTTTGCTTGCTCAACTCTTCATCCCGCGGCGCTCCGGCGGAGCTCGTTGAAGTAATCAGCATCAAGCTAATCAGTAATTAAAGTGCTAACCAACTCCAGGTGCTGCTAAGTGCTAATCAATTAAGTGCCTTTGTAATTGAAAACTTGATTAGAAGCATCAATAGGTTCTTAGATTCCCTGAGCCTGGAAAGTTCCAGTTGGTTGTCTTCAGAGTTGATGGAAACCCCAATTTACGTGTTGCCAACGATGAGGGAGGTGGAAGTCAAACGTTGGTTGATGGGCAGTTGTGTCTCAACTTAGAGGAGTCCCACCAGTTTTGAAAGGTTAAGATGTTGGTCTAACCAACCATGTTGAATTAGGTGGAGAAGACTCTGAGGGAGGACTAGACAGCAACCTTCCAGTCCCTGAGAGGTGCCTATAAGAAGCTGAGAAGACTCCAGAGGGCATGGAGCGATAGGATGAGGGGGGATGGGTTTAAACTGGAAAAGGGGAGGTTTAGGTTGGGTGTTAGGAAGAAGTTCTTCACTCTCAAGGTGGTGGATCACTGGCACAGGTTGCCCAGAGAGGTAGTGGAGCCCCCATCCCTGGAGACCTTCCAAGATCAAGCTTGCTGAGGGTTCTGAGCGACCTGCTGTAGTGAAGATGCCCCTGCTCACTGCAGGTGGTTGGACTAGATGACTTTTGAAGGTCCCTTCCAACCCAACACATTCTATGATTCTATATATCACGTGGTTGCAGAGGACATAATTATGCCCAGGGCTCCATCCAACCTAGATGTGGATGGAAACACATCCACATGTGGGTGAGGGAGCCCTGGGCCAGGCTGCCCAGGAGGGGTGTGGAGTCTCCTTCTCTGGAGAGATTCCAGCTCCATCTTGATGTCTCCCTGTGTGCCCTGTCCTAGGCACCCTGCTTTGCCAGGAGATGATCTCTGGAGGTCCCTTCCAACCTCTACAACTCTCTGATTCTGGAATTTGGGCTTCTTCTCCAGCTAACTTCATCCAATCCATGTTGTTTGGAGAAGAACATAGCTCTTCTAGTTTACCTTTCTTTTTCAATCATTTTATAGACTGAGGTTCTAACCCAAAACACCTCCCCCACCCACCCACCAACCCAACCATAACCTCTCTTCTTTTCCAGAGCATCAAAGTGAGTTGGTTGCCACCACCACCAGGGTCTCAAAATGGATTTCTTACTGGTTACAAAATCAGACATCGAAAGACCAACCGTAGGGGGAGATGGAAACCTTGGAGCCCAACAACCTCTGGTACTTGTTCACAGGTCAGTGTTCTCCTGGTAGAACCTCACAAGGGTTTGATGACTTGAATGTTTTGGGAATGAAATGGGCTTTGATTTCAAGAGAAGGCTGGTGGCTTCGCTGGGCAGGTGGAGTTTGTTGTGTTCTACAGCGATGGTCTTCATGGTGCTGGAGGTGGGGTGGGGTTTTTTGATCTAATTTTGGAGGTTTTGAATGGTTTTAGCATGTGTTTGTCTTCTGGGGTTGGTTGTTAGTGAATTTAAAGCTGAAGTCATAGAATCCCAGACTGGTCTGGGTTGGGTGGGACCCCAAGGATCACAGAGCTCCAACCCCCTGCCACAGGCAGGGACACCAACCTCCAGGCCTGGAGCTACACAAGGTTGCCCAGGGCCCCAGGTGTCAGGTGTTGCACTTGGGACAGAGGAATCCCAGATAAAGATACAGGCTGGGAGAAGAGCAGCCCTGCTGAGAAGGACCTGGGGGTCATGGGGGATGAGGAACTTCCCAGGAGCCAGCAGTGGCTCTGGCAGCTGGGAAGGGTGATGGGATCCTGGGATACAGGCTGGGAGAAGAGCAGCCCTGCTGAGAAGGACCTGGGGGTTCTGGTAGATGAGGGACTTCCCAGGAGCCAGCAGTGGCTCTTGGAGCGATGGGATCCTGGGCTCCATCAGCAGAGGGGTGGCAGAAGGGACAGGGTGGGGATTGTCCCTCTCTGCTCTGCCCTCCTGAGGCCCCAGCTGGAGTCCTATGTCCAGAGCTGGGGCCTTCAACACAAGGAAGATGTGGGGCTGGTGGAGAGGGGTCAGAGGAGCCATGGAGATGCTCAGAGGGCTGGAGCAGCTCCCCTGTGAAGAAGAGAGGCTGAGGGAGCTGGGCTGGGTCAGCCTGGAGAAGAGAAGGTTGTGGTGGGACCTCCAGAACTGGAGGTTGGTGTCCCTGCCTATGGCAGGGGGTTGGAACTAGATGATCTTTGAGGTCCCTTCCAACCCAAAGCATTCTGTGATTCTTTGAGTATCCTAAAGGTGACAGGGAATTTTGGGTAGGTGAAGCTGGATTTCACTTGGGTTCTTGCATTATTCAGCGTGGAGAAGAAGCAGCCTGAGAGGGGATCTGCTCACTGGGGATCAAGAGCTGAAGGGTGGGACCCAGGGGGCCATGGGCAGCCTCTTCTCAGTGGCTGTGGGGACAGGCCAAGGGGTGATGGCCTCAAGTTGGAGCACAGGAAGAACTTCTTCCTGGTGAGCGTGAGGGAGCCCTGGGACAGGCTGCCCAGGGGGTGTGGAGTCTCCTCCTCTGGAGAGATTCCACCTCCATCTAGATGTTTCCCTGTGGGACCTGTCCTTTGCTTTGGCAGGGGGTTGGACCTGATGGGCTTTGGAGGTCCCTTCCAACAGGACAAGTTTCTGTAGAAAAACCTTCAACATTAAAACCTCAACTTGGTCATCAACCCTAAGCTCTTGACCAAAGTCCACGTGGACCTCTTGGATGGCCCCATAACAAGAGTCACACAACTTAGTGGTCCCTTCTGGGAGAAGATAGTATGTTAAGCACGTGGTAGGAGTTGGAGAAGATCCATTTTCTGGCAGCTGAGGTAGAAATAATGTTGAAAGCTCCTCAGACATTTGAGTCTGGCACGTACCACCAGAGCTTCACTGTCCCTGCAGATCCCATCCCTGGGGGATGTGGAGCAGATGAATCTCTGTTGTGACAGATCCCCACACTCTGAGACAACCTCTTTGTCACACATGAATTATTCTGGCCTTAAAGAGCTACCAAGCTCTGTGGCTTCTTCTAAATGGATGTTTTAAATATGAACATGTAGGCAACTTCAGATCTTCACTGCAATCCTACTTGGTAGGGCAGGTGCTTTATGGGATAATGAGAGCATCTGCAATAGCAAAGGGCTTTAGAGTGATGGTTCCAGGTTTTTAAATCACAAAATCACAGGCTGCATGAGGTGGGAAGGGACCTTCAAAAGCCATCTAATCCAACCCACCCTCCTGCAGTGAGCAGGGCCATGTTCACTAGAGCAGGTTGCTCAGAGCCTCAGCAAGCCTGAACTTGAATGGCTCCAGCCATGAGGCCTCCACCATCTCTCTGGGCAACCTGTGCCAGTGATCTGCCACCCTCATATTGAAGAATTTTTTCCTAATACCCAACCTAAATCTCTCCTTTTCCAGTTTAAAACCATCACCCCTTGTCCTGTTGCTCCATGCCCTCAGGAATAGTTCTTCCCCAGCTTTTACAGGCACCTTTCAGGCTGCTACAAGGTCTCCCTGGAGCCTTCTCTTCTCCAGGTTGAACAACCCCAACTCTTTCAGCCTGTCCTCACAGGAGAGGTGCTCCAGCTCTTGGATCATTTCTGTGGCCCTCCTCTGGAGGGCGTCCTCCTCCAACAGGCCCACGTCTCCCTTGTGTTGAGGCCTTCAGAGCTGAACACAGTATTCCAGGTGAGGTCTCCCCAGAGCAGAGCAGAGGAGCAGAATCCCCTCTCTCCATCTGCTGCCCACACTTCTTTTGATGCAGCCCAGGGTGCAGTTGGCCTTTGAGGCTGCAGATACGCCTTGATAGCCGCTATCAATTTGCGACTAGGCCTCTCTGGCAGCTAAATGTTAAACTCTTTTTAATTAGAAGCATTCCCCTCCAGAGAATGGTCTGCCATTAAGCAAACCAGTCTGGTTTTGGGTTGTTTTTTTGTGGTTTTTTGTTTTAAACTTGTGCTTTGCACTCACTACAGACTGAGCAATAAAAGAAACCAATATCCCCCGCCTCAGGGACTTGGTAGTTTGGGGCCTATTCAGGAACGCTGCAGTAATTGTTTTCTGATGGCTTTAAGCCTCAGAGGAAAACACCTAGCTCTAAATTCATGTTTAATTCATCATATTGGTCAGGCTTGCTGGTTTTTTGGCTGGAGCTGTGGGCTCTGAAGTTCCTCAGAAGCACTGGAAAGCAAAACCCTCTTCAGTCACTAACCGAATTCTCGGCCTGCAAATGTTAGGCCGAAGGAGAATGGGCCTGCAGTTAAAAGCAATTTTTCTTAAGTATGCAATTAATCACTTAATTATGTAAAAGGATTCATCATTATTCTACTAATTTGCCTTAATTTTGTGTGTAGGAGCATCAGCAAGAGGAATTAAAACCTAAATGAGTCCTAGGCCTGTGTAGGCCTCTTCGATTTTCAAAGCCTTTGCCTCAGTGTGCTTGGGGAATGTGTTTCTACATGTAATTATTTGTCATAATTTGTCATTCCCTAATTTTGGGGTGCTTTTTAAATCTTTTTTTTTTGTTCAAATTGATATTTTTTTTTTTTTACACAAAACAGGACTGGAGAAAGGAAGCCAGTACAGTTTCCAGGTTGCTGCCATGACAGTGAACGGAACGGGACCCCCTCGGACTGGTACACAGCAGAAACACCTGAAAATGATCTTGATGGTAAATAGATCACTTTTAAAAGCTCTTCTCTCCAAGAACCTTCTAGCATTGTAGTCAAGGGGGGTGACTGCACTTGTCACCCATGCTGAGGTTAGGGGGGTGGGGGGGGCTGAACACCCACCACCAGATGTTTTCGCACGCTCCTGGCGCCCCAAGGGTTGTGTTTCTGTGTTGTCACCAGGCCCAAAAAGCTCAGAAACCTTGGTTAAAATGAATCCATGCCAGAATTTAGCTGCTGAGCATCAGCAGCCATTTTGCATAGAGCAAAGGGAATCTGGGAACTTGGTTAAGCGATAAAGGCGGTCGAAGAGACAATGAAAGCGATGGCGCCGATCCTTCCAAGCAAATAATCAAAGAGGTTTCAATTCTCTTTCCCAGCTTTATATTTGGGGGGTGGGTTTTGTTGTTTTCCAGATTTTAGAAATGCAGGTTTTGGCAACAAAGCTGAATAATTAGTGAAAGATGACAGGGGTGTGCAGCTACCTGGAAAAAAAAAAACCAACCCCAACCCTGTGGACTGTAGAAATGAGTGCAGATGCTGAGACAAAAGGGAAGCAAAGCAGTGGAAATAAAAAAGGGTTAGATAAAAATGACTGGAATATTTGAAGTAGTAAAAGAATAAAAGGAGAGTAATGAAAAAAAAAATCTAGCTTTAAAAAAAAAAAAGAGAAGGGGAAGGGGGGAGGGAGGGAAAAAAAAAGGCAGAGGAAAAAAATTAAGCAGAGTGCAAATCAAATGGAACAAAGAAGCTGACAGATGGAAGTCAGACAGCACAACTACAGACAACCCAGGAGAAGCAAATCTGTAGGAGAAAAGAGATGAATAGAAAATAAAAGGGACCTGATGAAAATTGCTTTTTTTACCCAAAAAAAAAACAAACCCCCAAAATAAGTCACCTTTAAAAAAAAAAAAAAAGGATCAAAGGCAAAATGGATGAAAGAATAAATAAATAATGAGTTTTAATGCACCCTAGGCCTTGGTGTTGCCTCTCTTTGGAGTGGCTGGATTTCCTCAGGATCTCCAACTCCTCAAGCCTTTGGAAATTGGAAGGCTTTCTCTGCCTTTTTCTTGATAGGCAAATGGAATTTTCCAGTAGACCGGTGGCGACCGCAGCGCGTCCCCTGTAAAAACTGGTGAACCCAGTACCTGTGGTTTCCCCATTAAGAGAGGGATGTGGGGGTGTGTGGGCAAAGATGTTCTTCCCAGGAGACCTAAGATGGATTGGAGGTGTGTGGAAATGAATTCAAGCAAAAAACCTTTTTGGTTCATGTGTTGTGGTTACAGGCAGTTGGGATGATGAGTTATCCTCAGGAAGGTGCAGGAGCTTGATGGTGAGGAGTTCCCCAAAAAAACCTTAGGGAAAAGAAAACAAATCTATTTATTCCTGTAGCCCTACAGAGTCCTGCAAGTGTCTGAGAGGCTGGGAGCTTCAATTCCCTCTCCACTACTCCAGTTAATGTAGTTTCTCTCCTTTTCCCTGGAAGCCTGGTTGGCATCAGCAAGATGAAGACTGGAATGGGATCCCAGTGAACAGCTTCAATTCCCACTGGATATTCATTTTAATTAGTGTGTTCTGGTCAAGTGATTAGAAAACCAAACATTGCTGCTTCTTTGAAGTTCTCTAGAAAGCTCCCATGCCTTTCCAGACAGCTGGGAAGGGTTGAAATATTTATTTTAAGCCTCAAATGTTTTTGCTTTTTAAAAATAAAGAGGGAGAGGGGGAGGAAAAAATAGAAATAAATTTAAAATATCAATGTTTTCCCCAAGTAGCTTCAAGAAAGATGCAAGAGAACCTCTTGATGGACTTTCCAAAGGTCTACTCTAGGAGAATGGGTTGGTTTCTGGTGGTTTCGTTGACCCAGCTGGAAGTTGTTCCATGTTTTAGGGATGTTGGGTTGAAGTTGAGCTTGAAATTAGTGCTTGAAGAGGTCTGAGAAGCCAGGCTGCTGTCAGGGTGTAAATCCTGTTGAAGAATGGTTGGGGGAGATAAGGTGAACGGGATGTGATGAGGAAGAGCTGCTCTCTACAACCCACCACCTGGAATGTCAGAAGAAAATTGCTGAAGTGACCTAAGATGTGGCATCCCAGGAGGAGATAACGCCCCCAGGTGGTGACACAGACCTTCAGCTTCCATTTCCTGGGAACCTAAATGTTCAGGAGGGAAAGTTCTGGGCTCCTCAGGTCAAGATGGACGTAGAACTCCTTGAAAGAGTCCAGCACAGGGCCACCAAGGTGATGAAGGGAGGGGAACACCTTCCTTTATGAGGAGAGGCTGAGGGAGCTGGGCATCTTTAGCTTGGAGAAGATGAGCCTGATTAATAGATGTAAAGGGTGAGAGGCAGGAGGCTGGAGCCAGGCTCTTCTCAGTGGTGGCAGCAACAGGACAAGGGGCAGCGGGTGCAGCTGGAGCACAGGAGGTTCCATGGGAATGTCAGGAGGAACTTTTTCCCTGGGAGGGTGGCAGAGCCCTGGGACAGGCTGCCCAGAGAGGCTGTGGAGTCTCCTTCTCTGGAGACATTCCAACCCACCTGGATGTGTTGCTGTGGGATTTAGTCTGGGTGCTCCTGCTCTGGCAGGGGGTGCCCTTGATGATCTTTGGAGGTCCCTTCCAAGTCCTAACCTTCTGGGATTTGTGTTGGCTTTAATGGACTTTGGTGTGTGTGATACAGGGGAAAAGTGAGTGACCAATCTCACAGCCTTCTATGATGTCATCACTGGATGGGTAGATGGTAGGTGGTTTTCTCCATGTCCTTCACCCTTTGTGTAAGAATTGACCTCAAAGCATGTGAAACACCACGTGAAGGACCATGACTCCTAAAGTTCTTGGGTGTTTCAGACTGGTGATGTACTAATCAGCCTTACCTGAAGGTTCAACAGGTGGTTTTCTCCATGTCCTTCACCCTGTTTGTAAGGATTGACCTCAAAACATGTGAAACACCACGTGAAGGACCATGACTCCTGAAGTTCTTGGGTGTTTCAGACTGGTGATGTACTAATGAGACTTACCTGAAGGTTCAACAGGTGGTTTTCTCCATGTCCTTCACCCTATGTGTAAGAATTGACCTCAAAACATGTGAAACACCACGTGAAGGACCATGACTCCTAAAGTTCTTGGGTGTTTCAGACTGGTGATGTACTAATCAGCCTTACCTGAAGGTTCAACAGGTGGTTTTCTCCATGTCCTTCAGCCTGTGTGTAAGAATTGACCTCAAAGCATGTGAAACACCACGTGAAGGACCATGACTCCTAAAGTTCTTGGGTGTTTCAGACTGGTGATGTACTAATCAGCCTTACCTGAAGGTTCAACAGGTGGTTTTCTCCATGTCCTTCAGCCTGTGTGTAAGAATTGACCTCAAAGCATGTGAAACACCACGTGAAGGACCATGACTCCTGAAGTTCTTGGGTGTTTCAGACTGGTGATGTACTAATGAGACTTACCTGAAGGTTCAACAGGTGGTTGTCTCCATGTCCTTCACCCTATGTGTAAGAATTGACCTCAAAACATGTGAAACACCACGTGAAGGACCATGACTCCTGAAGTTCTTGGGTGTTTCAGACTGGTGATGTACTAATGAGACTTACCTGAAGGTTCAACAGGTGGTTTTCTCCATGTCCTTCAGCCTGTGTGTAAGAATTGACCTCAAAGCATGTGAAACACCACGTGAAGGACCATGACTCCTGAAGTTCTTGGGTGTTTCAGACTGGTGATGTACTAATGAGACTTACCTGAAGGTTCAACAGGTGGTTGTCTCCATGTCCTTCAGCCTGTGTGTAAGAATTGACCTCAAAGCATGTGAAACACCACGTGAAGGACCATGACTTCTCCAAGGTTTACAGTGGGAATGCTTCACAACTTGGAAGTGGCTTTTGTGGGAGTTTACATCACTTTATAGTAGTCCTGGGAGGAGGTTTCTCCACCCCTTCCTCATGACCTTCTGCATAAGCTTTCACCTATCATCTTACAAGCCTTTTTCTTGGGGTAAAAATGGTGACTTGTCTCTTTCTGCTCTCAAAGAAGACAAGGTACCGTGTAGCTCCTCTGGAGAGACTTGTGATATGGTGGGCATCAAGTAAACTCAACCAAAAGGCATTTACTCCAGCTGATCTTCACAGGAAACTCCCAACAAATAGACTCTGGGCAATGAATTTCTTCTAAAAATGATGAATTTGAGTTGGAAATACCCATAAATAAGTGAATTTATTCTGCTGTCTCACCCATGACACGTTGGTGGCTTGTTTCAAGCAGCTTCAAAGTGGGAGAGGAACATCAAGGAGTTCAAGTTCCCTTCTTGTTTTCATGGGGAAGGAGACAGATACTCTGCAGAACATGACTAACCAAGTAACTACTCCCATTCAGTAATCTGTGAGCACAAAGATGACCCGTCCAATCAGCTGTCAGGATCTTGCAGAACATGTAAATAGAAGTGGGAAGAGAAGAGTTGTCCAATGGGGACTTCTCTTGTAGGTTCTCTTTCCTACTTCCCTGCATCCTTTTCCATCTCCCTGGTAACCTCAATGCTCAAGGTGGACAAGTGTTAGGAGATGCTCTATGTAGAAGGTGGTGAGGCACATCAGTGGTGGTGGAAGAGAAGCTGAGGTTGCATGGAAGGTCTGCATGGAGCTTTGGGGACCACCTAGTTGGGTTGGGACCTCAACTCCCAACCTCATGAGATGTCAAACTTGATGAGTAGGACACGACACTGACCTTCCTTTTGTGGTGTGTTTTCAAATCCCAGAATCTCAGGTTCCTGACCAACCCAGCTCTCTTCATGTGAGACCTTTGACAGGCAGCATCTTCATGAGCTGGACGCCCCCTTGAACCCCACCATCGTGGTCCGTGGGTACATCATCGGCTACGGCGTAGGGAGTCCTTACGCCGAGACCGTGAGGGTGGACAGCAAACAGCGCTACTACTCCATCGAGAACTTGGGTAGGTGATGGGTCTTCCTTGAGACCTTCTCATGAAAAGAGGTGAGGCCTCTTGAGATCCTGCTGGTTTTGGAGGTCTATCTCCAGGGGCTTCCTTCTAGGTTGTGTTTTCAAGCTGTTTCTCCGTTCCATCTCTGCTGATGATCCAAAGTTGGGAGGGGTAGGGTGGGGGGGGACACACAGGACACTGAGCTGCCACCCAGAGAGACCTGGCCAGGCTGGAGAGCTGGGTAGGGAGAAACCAGGTGAGGTTCAAGAAAAGCAAGTGGAGAATTTGGCACCTGGGAAGGAAGAACCACTTGGATCAGGACAGGCTGGGGGTGACCTGCTGGAGAGGAGCTCTGTGGGAAAGGACCTGGGGGTCCTGGTGGGTGACAGGGTGACCATGAGGTCAAGAAGGCCAATGGGATCCTGGGGGGCATCAAGAGGAGTGTGGGCAGCAGGTGACAGGAGGGGATCCTCCCCCTCTGCTCTGTCCTGCTCAGGCCCCACCTGGAGTGTGGTGGCCAGTGCTGGGCTCCTTGGGATCAACCAGCCAGGGATCTCCTGGAGAGAGTCCAGAGGAGGGACAGGGAGATGCTGAAGGGCCTGGAGCATCTCCCCTGGGAGGAAAGGCTGAGGGACCTGGGGCTGTTCAGCCTGGAGAAGAAGCAGCCTGAGAGGGGATCTGCTCCCTGGGGATCAAGAGCTGAAGGGTGGGACCCAGGGGGACATGGGCAGCCTCTTCTCAGGGGCTGTGGGGACAGGACAAGGGGTGATGTGCTGGACCAAATCAGGTCTCAGTTTTCAGAGTGTTGAAGGGAATCAAATCAGGTATTGTTTTTTCAGGGCATCCTCATGGAATCAGAAGGGTTGGAAGGGACCTCCAGAGATCATGAGGTCCAACCCCCTGTCAAAGCAGGGTCCCTAGGACAGGTCCCACAGGGAGACATCCAGATGGGGCTGGAATCTCTCCAGAGAAGGAGACTCCACACCCCCTGGGCAGCCTGGCCCAGGGCTCCCTCACCCTCACTGGGAAGAAGTTCTTCCAGATGTTGGTGGGGAACTCCCTGGGCTCCAACTTGAGCCCATCACCCCTTGTCCTGTCCCCACAGCCCCTGAGAAGAGGCTGCCCATGTCCCCCTGGGTCCCACCCTTCAGCTCTTGATCCCCAGGGATCAGATCCCCTCTCAGACTGCTTCTCTCCAGGCTGAAGAGCCCCAGGTCCCTCAGCCTTTCCTCCCAGGGGAGATGCTCCAGGCCCTTCAGCATCTCCCTGTCCCTCCTCTGGACTCTCTCCAGGAGATCCCTGGCTGGTTGATCCCAGGGAGCCCAGCACTGGCCACAACACTCCAGGTGGGGCCTGAGCAGGGCAGAGCAGAGGGGGAAGATCCCCTCCTGTGACCTGCTGCCCACGCTCCTTTTGATGTCCCCCAGGATCCCATTGGCCTCCTTGATCCAACTGCTGGCTCATGGCCACCCTGTCACCCACCAGCACCCCCAGGTCCTTCTCCTCAGAGCTCCTCTCCAGCCTGTCCTGGTTCAAGCAGTTCTTCCTTCCCAGGTGCAAGACTTTACACTTGCTTTTTTGACCTTCATTAGGAGAAAGACCCTGGGCAACCTTGTGTAGCTCCAGGCCTGGAGGTTGGTGGCCCTGCCTGTGACAAGGAGGAGTTAGAACTGTGTGATCCTTGAGGTCCCTTCCAACCCAGCCCAGGCTGGGATTCACTTGGGTGAAAGTCTTCTTTCTCCCAAGGAAAACACCACCTCTCTCTTCTTGCTGTGAGTTCCATCAGGTTTATTTTGGGGACAACACCTGAAGAAACCTTAACCCCCCACCCAATTAACCCTCCCAGTCTCCAGGAACAATGGTTCTTCTGCTGTCTGGAAGCATCTCAAACCACTTCTGCTCATTTATTATTCAGGTGTCCATATGTCTTCCACTTCAGTTTCCTTTCTCCTGGCTCTCTTAGTACCATGGAGGACAAATATGTGAGCTGAGGAGTAGGAAAGGGGGTTCCCTTTGGGGTTCCCTTTGGGGTTCCCTTTGGGGTTCCCTTTGGGGTTCCCTTTGGGGTTCCCTTTGGGTTCCCTTTGGGTTCCCTTTGGGTTCCCTTTGGGTTCCTTTGGGTTCCTTTGGGTGATGGTGGTTCAGAGCTCTCCAGCCATGGGGGAATACACCATGGAAGTTCTAAAGGTTCATGTCTCTGCAGGAGACCAAGACCTGTTGCTTAAGGGACTGGAAATTTAGAGATGAAATTTGGAGTCTTTGCTTTTTTTAAAAGGAGAAGTTCCTTCTCAGCTTTCTTCAGGAGCTTGAAGGAAGAACTTCTCCTCCTTCCTGAAGAAGAGAGACCACCAGGAGAAACGAAGCCTTTGGAAGGGGAAACAAGATGGACAGATGTTTCCTTCCCTTCATCTCCACCTCTTTGGGTTTTCAGGGAAGGGCTTGTCCATCCTCCATCCCACCTCTCACTTTTTTTAACAGCATGTGCTTTGTTTTGCCTTGTTTCTCCTCAATTCCTGCAGAGCCCAGCTCCCATTACGTCATCTCCTTGAAGGCCTTCAACAACGCAGGAGAAGGCGTTCCCTTGTATGAAAGTGCCACCACCAGGTCCATGACAGGTGAGTTGATGGCTCAAGGACCTCTTCCTCATCCAGAAACATTAACTTGGAGACAAGTTAAACTCCAGAGTTTGGTCAAGGCAATGGGGAGAGATGAAGACCAACCCAACAACTCCCATAACCTCCAGGTCCCTAGTAGAGCAAAGCAGCTTTGTTCTCCACCTTGTTGTACCTCCACCAGCTATCATTTAGTCCTCCTAGAAGCTGGCTGAAGAGAATTATGGAGGAAACCAAGGGTTTTTCAGCAGCCACCAGTCTTTGGGGTGGAGCTGCCAAAGGTTAGAAGACCAAAAATGAAGAGAAGATAGACAACCAACCCAAAAGGGTTGGGGTGGGGTTGTTTTTTCTCCATCCCCTTTGGGAGCAACCTCAATCATTTGGAGAAGTTTCTTCCTCATGGTTCCTCCACCATGGTGTTCAGAGCTGCCCAATGAAAGGGCAAGCTGTGTCACCGGAGAGCAAACCCAATCGTTGGTGACGCTGGCTTGGGTGGCCCATGAGAGAAGAAATGAACCAAATGGGACCTTCTGTAGCTCTTCAAGGGAGGAAGGAACCCACCAAACCCAAGTGAGCTTATCTCCAGGTGGTTTTGTGAAGTATTCCCATGGGAAATCTTGGAAAGTCTGAAGGAAGGGGGAGAAGGACAACCTTAAGAAGCTCTGTGAGATACATCATGTATGGGGGATCTTCTGGCTCAGAATTGTTGATCCTTCTGGTGACCTGAAGTCATTCTGGTTGAGTATGTGTCTTCTCCTGAGGAGTTTGCCTCAGGATCCAGATCTGCTTGGTTTTAAGGTTTCCATGTTGAGTCTCATCTTACCCAACTGCCTGGTGGGATTTGATGTTGATGTCTATGTAGATGTGGGAGATGGGAATCCAAGCTCAGGCTCTTGTTTTGGTGGGCTGACCTGATGATGCATCTGTGAGAAGTCCTCCACTGTGTTTCTAGCTCATTGCTAAGAGTACTCCCATCACCCTCCCACCCATGAGATGTGACCTCTGAAAGGAGCTCGTGGTTTGGGTTCTTCATGGAGAAACATCTCCCAAAAAAAGGTTTTGAGGGAAAGGGGAAAGGACAGGACCAAGAAGCCCATGAGCTGGTGCAACCTGACCACCAAACCCACCTCCAACCCAGTGTCTTTGTGTGCCTGCTTGACGTATTTTTGGGGTCTCCTTGGGTGGATTATGGTGTGGAAACATCTCAAGAAGTCACCAAACAACTCCAAAAAGCCAGAAACTTCTCGGTCAAGTGATGACATGGACAGATGGCCACACATAAATACCAACAAATGACCCAGGGGTGGGAAATGAAGTATTTAGGGACCTCTTTTCAGCTGCTGGTTGCTCAAGAGACCTTTCCCTCACCCTCAAGTTGGTGGGGATGGGTTTCAGAAGCCACATGAGCTAGCTTGATGGGGTCTGACCTCTTTTCAGCAGCTCCTCAAGGGGTCAGGGTGGGAGGGGAAGGAGAAAGGAGAAGGATTTCCTTCAGCTCCAGACACATCAACTTCCATCCATAGTTGGTAAGAGAACCCCAAGAGAAACCCAATGAGGTTTGTAGCCAAATCTTCTGGAAGAACTTGGTCCAGGAGAAGAAATCCTTGGAAGTGGAAACTTCCAGAAGAAGAATACACCCAGGGTTGGGCAAAACCCATGAAGATTTGGCTGCTCAACCTTCTCTTTGAAGACCATGAGTTGAGGATCATGGCTTGCTTGGTTTTCCTTCAATCAGGGGCTTCATCAAGAAGCTTCTGGTGTCAGAAGCAACCCAAAGAAGCCACCTTGAACCTAATGGCTTCATCTGAAACGTCCTCACCTCTGGGTTTCTCCTTCCCAAGGCTGTGACCTCCTCAAAGTTCTGAAGAATTAATGACCAAAGGGGTACAAGAAGAGTGATCAAAGAATCTTGGTGCCCACAAAGTCCATGAGGAACATCAACTTCTACCCTTAGTTTGTAAGAAAAGCCCAAGAGGAACCAACATTGGTCACCTCCCAAACTTCCAAGCCAAATCTTTTGACCAGAACTGGTAAATACTGGTCAGTAGATATGGTCCCAGATGCTGACTGGGAGCTTCAACGTGGGCAGAAGTTATCTACACCCAGTAGAGTCCTGCATGAGGGCCAGCAATGGTGGAGCTCCAAAGGGATGAGATGGTGGCTCTCTTGGAGAGTGAAACCAACCAGAACTTCCATCAGATGTTCTGCACCCATCAAGGTGGCCCCTCAACGTCTTGATCCCTGAAGACTACCCAAGTGTGGACACTTGGGAAAGGAATCCCAGAGTTGTCAGGGTTGGAAGAGGGACCTCAAGAAGTCATCAAGTCCAACCTTCAAAGACAGCTTTGTTCTTCAAGGAAGAAGCTCATCTCCATGCCTGGATGTACCTATTTATCACATTGACAATATGAAACCAAGTTCTTCTCTCCATCAAGGAGAATGTCATGGTCTGGTTTGTAGCCAGTGGTGGGACATGTTTCCTTCAAGAGCCCATGGAGGCTGCTGAGTGAGAAAACCTGTAGGTAGCTCCTACAACCCACATGCAAAGTGTAGAAGACCTTCATGCCTAGAAACCAGGTTGGAAGACACGCTCTCCACCCTGTAGGTATCTCCAGTAACATTTCAATGAAGGGATTTGAATTTTGAAGCAAGCATGGCTGGTTTTAGGGCAAAGGGGGGTGGGGGGTGACTTGAGGTGGTGTGGAGACACCATGGAAGCTTCTAAAGAAGCCTTGAGTTTGGGGTTGTAGTGATGTGACTTGGAAGTCTTGCTGATGGCTTCTCATTTTGCATTAATGCCTCTCTTTCTGTTCTCCTCATGTTCCTCCTCCTCATTAATGCCATGCATTTAACCCATCTTGATGTGTGTCCTGTGGTGGCTGGTTGGTGGTGGTGGTTTTGGGTTCCTTTTGGTTCCTTTTGGTTTGATTTTGGTTCTTTTTGGTTCCTTCTGCTTTGATTTTGGTTCCTTTTGGTTTGACTTTGGTTCCTTCTGGTTCTTTTTGGTTCCTTCTGGTTCTTTTTGGTTCCTTCTGGTTCTTTTTGGTTCCTTCTGGTTCTTTTTGGTTCCTTCTGGTTCTTTTTGGTTCCTTCTGGTTCTTTTTGGTTCCTTCTGGTTCTTTTTGGTTCCTTCTGGTTCTTTTTGGTTCCTTCTGGTTCTTTTTGGTTCCTTCTGGTTTGATTTTGGTTTGATTTTGGTTCCTTTTGGTTCCTTTTGCTTTGATTTTGGTTCTTTTTGGTTTCTTCTGGTTCCCTTTGGTTGATTTTGGTTTGATTTTGGTTCCTTTTGGTTCTTTTTGGTTGATTTTGGTTCTGTTTTGGTTCCTTTTGGTTTGATTTTGGTTCCTTCTGGTTCTTTTTGGTTCCTTTTGGTTCCTTTTGGTTCCTTTTGCTTTGATTTTGGTTCCTTTTTGTTCCCATTGGTTTGATTTTGGTTCCTTTTGGTTCCTTTTGGTTTGATTTTGGTTCCTTTTGGTTCCTTTTGGTTTGATTTTGGTTCTTTTTGGTTTGATTTTGGTTCCTTTCGGTTTCTTCTGGTTCCCATTGGTTTGATTTTGGTTCCTTTTGGTTCCTTTTGCTTTGATTTTGGTTCCTTTTGGTTCCTTTTGGTTCTCATTGGTTTGATTTTGGTTCCTTTTGGTTTCTTCTGGTTCCCTTTGGTTGATTTTGGTTTGATTTTGGTTCCTTTTGGTTCCTTTTGCTTTGATTTTGGTTCCTTTTGGTTCCTTTTGGTTCTCATTGGTTTGATTTTGGTTCCTTTTGGTTTCTTCTGGTTCCTTTTGGTTGATTTTGGTTTGATTTTGGTTCCTTTTGGTTCCTTTTGCTTTGATTTTGGTTCCTTTTTGGTTTGGAATGCTCCTTTCTGGTGCTGTGTGTTGGACCCAGATCCCATTGATCCCTTAGAAGTTGATTTTTATCCTTTGCTTGATGATTTCCCTACCTCAGTCCCAGATATCTCCACCCCCATGCTCCCACCAGTAGGTGTCCAGGCTGTTGCACTTACCCATGATGCAGTGAGGGTCATCTGGGCAGACAACTCTGTCCCAAAGAACCAAAAGACAACGGAGGTCCGCTTCTACACGGTCCGCTGGAGAACGAGCTATTCAACAAGTGCTAAGTACAAGGTGACATGTTTTAAGACCTTCTGACCTTCTAGAGCTGGTTCCTCCTCTCCCCCCATCTTCTTCCCACAAGTTCTCAGTTGGCTTTTGCAGATCTTTCCCTCACCCACCACGAGCAGCTCAATCCAAAAGAGACTCTTAATTGGAGGAAGCCCACCTTTCCCCACCCCCACCTTCACCCAAACCTCCTCAGGTGGTCAGTGTGAGGAACACTTGCCCAAGGAGAGGTGAAATTAGTCACACCCTCAGTTGGGCAGTAGCAGCAGAAGAAAGACCTGTTGTAAACCCACCCACCCACCCATAAGTCTGTTCCCAAAGAGCAGAATGAAGGTTCCTTGAGAAGGTTAGTATGTTTTAGAAGGTTGGAGACCTCCAGTTGGATGAAGGGACATCACAGCAGGGTCCTGCTTTGTCTAGGAGAACTTCTTTTCAAGGCCTAATGAAGGTGATCCCCAAACCTGTGCCAAGAGCTGTGGTGGGACATAGAAGGGGCTGCACCATCAGGAAGAAGTTTGCTGATGACCTAAGGCTGGGTGGAGGGGCTGAGACATCAGAAGGTCATCCTGGCATCCAGCAAGACCTAGACAGGCTGGAGAGTTGGGTGGGGAGAAGTTTGATGAGATCAAACAAGAGCAAGTGTAGGATCTGACATCTGGAGAAGAAGAACCCCAGGTACCAGTATAGGTTGGGGACTGGCCTGTTGGAGAGCAGGACCTGGGTGAGAAGGACCTGGGGGTCCTGGTGGACAACAGGATGAACATGTGCCCTTGTGGACAAGGAGACCAACTGCATCCTGGGGTGTATTAGAAGGGGTGGGGTTAGTAGGTCAAGAGAGGTCCTTTTTCCCATCTACTCTGCCCTGGGGAGACCCCACCTGGAATACTGGGTCCAGTTCTGGGTCCCTCAGGTCAAGAAGGACACAGAACTCCTTGAAAGAGCCCAGCACAGGGACACCAAGGTGATGGAGTTAGAGCATCTTCCTTATGAGGACAAGCTGAGGGAGCTGGGCCTCTTGAGCCTGGAGGAGACTGAGGGGTGACCTCCTTCATGTTCATAAAGATGGAAAGGGTGAGAGTCAGGAGGACAGAGCCAGGCTCTGCTCAAGTGACAGGCCAAGGGCCAACGGGTGCAAGGTGGCCCAGAGGAGCTTCCATGGGAACATAAGGAGGAACTTCTTCCCTCTGAAGGTCACAGAGCCCTGGGCCAGGCTGCCCAGAGAGGTTGTGGAGTCTCCTTCTCTGGAGACATTCCAACCCCACCTGGATGTGTTCCTGTGGGATTTAGTCTGGGTGGCTCCTGCTCTGGCGAGTGGGGTGGAGTTGGACTAGCTGAGCTTTCAAAGGTCCCTTCCAAGTCCTGACCTTCTGGGATCCAT
This sequence comes from Hypotaenidia okinawae, assembly GCA_027925045.1. NCBI lineage: Eukaryota > Metazoa > Chordata > Aves > Gruiformes > Rallidae > Hypotaenidia > Hypotaenidia okinawae. The sequence continues at coordinate 90,222 of BSDF01000042.1, read as the reverse complement.
TGACAAGGAGCAAGCATGGCCTTTTGGCTTCTTCATTTTGGGTTTCTTTGGTTGCTTTTGAACCAAGAAGCTTCTTCTCCTCCTCTCACCAGCTTGTACAGCCCATCTCATAGAGCATCCACCTTCTCCATGAGGTGCTCTACCTTCTTCCCATGCTCTACCCCAAAACAGATGGCTTTGCTTGCCTGAAGGAACCTAGTGAGATGTCCACCTCTTGCAGGTGTTTGGAGTACAGCTGTCCTACACACTCTAAACCTTGAGAACTTCCCCAGGGCCTTTTCAGAAGGTGTGGAGGAGTTGTTGCCTTCAACCCTCTTGTTTTGACTGTGGTTTTTCTTTCTCCAGCTTCTCATCTTCCACATCTCCATCAGCATTTGGCTCACCACACCCTCAGATGAGTCCATGTGCCACCACAAGCCACCCATTTCAGCTGCATTACTGCTCATTCCCTCCTCTTCAAGGGTTGAGGAGATCAAACCCTCCAGAGAAGACAGCATATTCTGGTTTGCAGCTCAGGAGGTCAATGAGATCTTGGGCTCCATCAGCAGAGGGGTGGCAGCAGGGACAAGGAGGGGATTGTCCCTCTCTGCTCTGCCCTCCTGAGGCCCCAGCTGGAGTCCTATGTCCAAATCTGGTGGTCTTCAACACAAGGAAGATGTGGGGCTGGTGGAGAGGGGTCAGAGGAGCCATGGAGATGCTCAGAGGGCTGGAGCAGCTCCTCTACAGAGAGAGGCTGAGGGAGCTGGGCTGGTTGAGCCTGGAGAAGAGAAGGTTGTGGTGGGACCTCATTGCAGCCTTCCAGTCCCTGAAGGGACTGGTTTGGTTGGTCTTTGAGTTAGAAGAACCCAACAGGTTTGTTAATTCCTCTTTAACCACCCAGAAGAAGAACCAGGACACCAAAAGTCTTCTAAGATTGGATGTTCATGGCTCTTGAGATGCTGATACTTAGTATGGAGGAAACCACCTCAGCTGGAGGCAACCACCTGGCTTCTTCTGGTCTACTGAAGGTTGTTTTGGTCAGGAGTAGGTTCAAACCACCTTGTCTTCTCCATGTGTATTTTTCCTCAGTGTGTGTAATGAGCTGAGACCTTTGGGGTGGGGTTGGACCTCATGATCTCTTGAGGTTCCTTCCAAGCCCTGTGGTTCTGGGACTCTGTAGTGAGAGTTACCAGGTTGAGGTGTCCTCAGTCATGCCAAGAAGTTCCAGAATCCCAGAAGGTTAGGACTTGGCAAGGACCTCAAGAGCTCAGCTAGTCCAACCTCCCTTGCCAGAGCAGGAGCCACCCAGACTAGATCCCACAGGAGCACATCTAGGTGGGGTTGGAATGTCTCCAGAGAAGGAGACTCCACAACCTCTCTGGGCAGCCTGGCCCAGGGCTCTGTGACCTTCAGAGGGAAGAAGTTCCTCCTTATGTTCCCATGGAAGCTCCTCTGGGCCACCTTGCACCCATTGTCCTATCACTGAGAAGAGCCTGGCTCTGTCCTCCTGCCTCTCACCCTTCTCCATCTTGATCAACATGACTAAGGTCACCTCTCAGTCTCCTCAGGGGATTGTGCCCCTGGCCTGGGCACTGGGGAGGCTGCAGCTGGAGTGCTGGGTCCAGTTCTGGGCTCCTCAGCTTCAGAAGGACATGGAGGTCCTGGAGAGAGTGCAGAGAAGGGCAACCAGGCTGGGGAAGGGGCTGGAGGGCAAATCCTCTGAGGAGCAGCTGAAGGTGTTGAGCCTGGAGAAGAAGAGGCTGAGGGGAGACCTTCTCCCCACCTCCCCTGCCCTGCCAGGAGGGTGCAGAGAGGTGGGAGATGGTGTCTTCAGGAGATGGTGTCTTCAGGAGCTGGGACAAGGGGCAATGGGTTCAAGCTGCCCCAGGGCAGGGTCAAATTGGACATGAGGAGAAAGTTCTTCACTGAAAGAGTTGTCCAAGCTGCCCAAGGAGGGGGTTGAGTCCCCACCCCTGGGTGTGTTTAGAAGATGGGCAGATGAGGTCCTCAGAGATCTGGTTTAGCAGAGGACAGGAACAGTTGGTCTCCATGATCAGTTGGACTCCATGATCTTCAAGGGCTTTTCCAACCTTGGGATTGTGTGAGCTGAAGGTGGGGTGGGTGGGTGGTCAAGATATGGAACCATTTGAGGAGAGGTGGTGGGCTTGGGTTGGTTCCTCAGGTGAGCCGAAGGACTTGATGGGAACCATGGCTTGCTTGGTGACCACCCACCAAGAAACCAAGCCCAAACCTTACTTCTGAAAGCCATTCTTCTGCTCCATCTCTCCACAGTCAGCAGATACCACTGCTCTGAGTCACACTGTCCTAGGGCTGAAGCCCAACACCATGTATGAGTTCTCTGTCATGGTCACCAAAGGTCGGCGATCCAGCACCTGGAGTATGACCGCGCACGCCACCACCTATGAAGCAGGTATGGCTGCTCCAGGAGCTTGCTCTGGGTTAGGTTCCTCCTCAAAACCATGCCTCTAAGGTCCTCCTAAGTGTGTGAACCCCTTCTGCTGGCCTGCTCTGGTGGCCTTCAAGTTAGGAGATGGTGCTCTGGGTTAGGTTCCTCCTCAAAACCCTTCCTTTAAGGTCATCCTAAGTGTGTGAACCCCTTCTGCTGGCCTGCTCTGGTGGCCTTGGAGTTAGGAGATGGTCCTCTGGGTTAGGTTCCTCCTCAGAACCCTTGCTGAAGTTCCTCCTAAGTGTGTGAACCCATTCTGGTGGCCTTCAAGTTAGGAGATGGTGCTCTGGGTTAGGTTCCTCCTCAAAACCATGCCTCTAAGGTCCTCCTAAGTGTGTGAACCCCTTCTGCTGGCCTGCTCTGGTGGCCTTGGAGTTAGGAGATGGTCCTCTGGGTTAGGTTCCTCCTCAGAACCCTTGCTGAAGTTCCTCCTAAGTGTGTGAACCCCTTCTGCTGACCTTCTCTGGTGGCCTTGAAGTTAGGAGATGGTGCTCTGGGTTAGGTTCCTCCTCAAAACCCTTCCTTTAAGGTCATCCTAAGTGTGTGAACTCCTTCTGCTGACCTTCTCTGGTGGCCTTGAAGTTAGGAGATGGTGCTCTGGGTTAGGTTCCTCCTCAAAACCCTTCCTTTAAGGTCATCCTAAGTGTGTGAACCCCTTCTGCTGGGCTGCTCTGGTGGCCTTGGAGTTAGGAGATGGTGCTCTGGGTTAGGTTCCTCCTCAAAACCCTTCCTCTAAGTTCCTCCTAAGTGTGTGAACCCATTCTGGTGGCCTTCAAGTTAGGAGATGGTGCTCTGGGTTAGGTTCCTCCTCAAAACCCTTCCTTTAAGGTCATCCTAAGTGTGTGAACCCCTTCTGCTGACCTTCTCTGGTGGCCTTGAAGTTAGGAGATGGTGCTCTGGGTTAGGTTCCTCCTCAAAACCCTTCCTTTAAGGTCATCCTAAGTGTGTGAACCCCTTCTGCTGGGCTGCTCTGGTGGCCTTGGAGTTAGGAGATGGTGCTCTGGGTTAGGTTCCTCCTCAAAACCCTTCCTCTAAGTTCCTCCTAAGTGTGTGAACCCATTCTGGTGGCCTTGAAGTTAGGAGATGGTGCTCTGGGTTAGGTTCCTCCTCAAAACCCTTTAAGTTCCTCCTAAGTGTGTGAACCCATTCTCCTGGCCTTCTCCTGAGAGCTCTGGTGGCCTTGGAGTTAGGAGATGGTCCTCTGGGTTAGGTTCCTCCTCAAAACCCTTCCTTTAAGGTCATCCTAAGTGTGTGAACCCCTTCTGCTGGCCTGCTCTGGTGGCTTTGGAGTTAGGAGATGGTGCTCTGGGTTAGGTTCCTCCTCAAAACCATGCCTCTAAGGTCCTCCTAAGTGTGTGAACCCCTTCTGCTGGCTTTCTCCTGAGCTCTGGTGGCCTTGAAGTTAGGAGATGGTGCTGTGGGTGGTGGGAAGTGGTGGCCCTACCAAGGCTGGTGGTGGCCCTACCAAGGCTGGTGGTGGCCCTACCAAGGCTGGTGGTGGCCCTACCAAGGCTGGTGGTGGCCCTACCAAGGCTAGTGGTGACCCTACTAGGGAAGTGGTGGCCCCACCAAGGCTAGTGGTGGCCCCACCAAGGCTAGTGGTGGCCCCACCAAGGAAGTGGTGACCTTACCAAGGCTACTGGTGATCCTACCAGGGTAGTGGTGACCCCACCAAGGAAGTGGTGGCCCTACCAAGGCTAATGGTGGCCTTACCAAGGAAGTGGTGGCCCCTCCTTGCTAGGGAGATGATGGTCTTCTCTTCCCCAACTGTCCTCCTCCTGTGTAGCTCCAAGTTCTGCTCCCAAAGATGTGACAGTGATCCCCAGGGAGGGGAAGCCCCGCGCCGTGGTGGTCACCTGGCAGCCACCCCTGGAAGCCAACGGGAAAGTTACTGGTAAATATGGGCACCACCACGGTTCCTGAGGGCTTGGGAAGGGGGGTGCTTGGGTGGCTGCCTGGGTGGGTGCTTGGGTGGCTGCCTGGGTGGGTGCTTGGGTGGCTGGGTGGGTAGTTGCTTGGGTAGCTGGGTGGTTGCTTGGGTGGTTGCTTGGGTGCTTGGTTGGGTGGGTGCTTACTTGCTTGGTTGCCTGGATGGGTGCTTGGGTGGTTGCCTGGGTGGGTGGGTGCTTGCTTGGTTGCCTGGTTGCTTGGGTGCTTGGTTGCCTGGGTGCCTGGGTGGATGCTTGGTTGCTTGGGTGCTTGCCTGGGTGGGTGGGTGCTTGCCTGGGTGGGTGCTTGCCTGGGTGGGTGGGTGCTTGCCTGGGTGGGTGGGTGGTTGCCTGGGTGGGTGGGTGGTTGCCTGGGTGGGTGGGTGCTTGCCTGGGTGGGTGGGTGCTTGCCTGGGTGGGTGGGTGCTTGCCTGGGTGGGTGGGTGCTTGCCTGGGTGGGTGGGTGCTTGCCTGGGTGGGTGGGTGCTTGCCTGGGTGGGTGGGTGCTTGCCTGGGTGGGTGGGTGCTTGCCTGGTTGCCTGGTTGCCTGTCTGGGTGGGTGCTTGCTTGCCTGGTTGCCTGGGTGCCTGTCTGGGTGGGTGCTTGCTTGCCTGGGTGCCTGTCTGGGTGGGTGCCTGTCTGGGTGCTTGGGTGGTTGCTTGGGTGGTTGCCTGGGATGGTGCTTGGTTGCCTGGGTGCTTGGTTGCCTGGGTGGGTGGTTGCCTGGGTGGTTGCCTGGGTGGGTGCTTGGTTGCTTGCTTGGTTGGTTGCCTGGGTGCTTGCTTGCTTGGTTGCCTGGGTGGGTGGGTGCTTGCCTGGGTGGGTGGGTGCTTGGTTGGTTGCCTGGGTGGGTGCTTGGGTGGTTGCCTGGGTGGGTGTTTGGTTGCTTAGGTGCTTGGTTGGTTGCCTGGGTGGGTGGTTGCTTGGGTGGGTGCTTGGTTGCCTGGGTGCTTGCTTGCTTGCCTGGTTGCTTGGTTGCCTGGGTGGTTGCCTGGGTGGGTGGGTGCTTGCTTGGGTGCTTGGTTGCCTGGTTGGTTGCCTGGTTGCCTGGGTGGTTGCCTGGGTGCTTGGTTGTCTGGGTGGGTGCTTGGGTGGTTGCCTGGTTGCCTGGGTGGGTGCTTGGGTGCTTGGTTGCTTGGTTGGTTGCCTGGGTGGGTGGCTGCTTGGGTGGGTGCTTGCTTGCTTGGTTGCCTGGGTGTTTGGTTGGGTGGGTGGTTGCCTTGATGGGTGCTTGGTTGCCTGGGTGCGTGGTTGCCTGGGTGGTTGCTTGGGTGGTTGCCTGGGTGGTTGCTTGGGTGCTTGGTTGGGTGGGTGCTTGGTTGCCTGGGTGCTTGTGTGGTTGCCTGGGTGGGTGGGTGGGTGGTTGCCTGGTTGCCTGGGTGGGTGCGTGGGTGGGTGGGTGCTTGCTTGCTTGGGTGCTTGGTTGCCTGGTTGCTTGGGTGGTTTCCTGGGGTGGTGCTTGGTTGCCTGGGAGGGTGCCTGGGTGCTTGGTTGGTTGCCTGGGTGCTTGCTTGGGTGCTTGGGTGGTTCCCTGGGTGCTTGGGTGGGTGCTTGGCTCTGTTGGGCAGCACTCTGTAACCACTAGCTCCAGAAGGTTTCTCTGCGTTCCCACCAGCTAGGAGTGCAGTTACCCATGATTGTCCTCCATGTATGGTGACTTTGGCCTTAAACTGTCCTCCTCCCAACCCATGGAGGTCCTGGGACCATGTCTCCTGGGGGGTGGTGCTGGGAAGATCTGGTTGTCCTGGTAACTAACCCAAGAGCTTCTCTTCATCCAGCTTATCTCCTCTTCTATACCTTGGACAAGAATGCCCCAATTGATGATTGGCTTATGGAATCCATCAGCGGCGACCGCCTCACCCACCAGATCATGGACCTCAACCTGGACACTGTCTACTACTTCAGAATCCAAGCTAGGAACTCCAAAGGAGTAGGACCACTCTCTGATCCTGTTTTCTTCAGGACTTTGAAAGGTTTGGACCTCTTTCATCTGGATGGTTTGATGACCCCAGCAGCTTGGCAAGCAGTTGAGATCCTACTGGTTGAAAGCTCTGACCAGGAGATGAAAGCAAGGTGCCACCTAGAGTAGATGACAGTGAGGTTCAATCAGCTGAGGTTCAAGCACATTCCACCATACCTTCTAAAGCTGATTGGGTTTCTCTAGGGAGGTTCCCCTCTTGGTCTGGATCTCCTGGTGGTGGTATTGGGTTTCTCTAGGGAGGTTCCTTCTTGGTTTGGATCTCCTGGTGATGGTATTGGGTTCCCTTCTTGGTTTGGATCTCCTGGTGGTGGTATTGGGTTCCCTTCTTGGTTTGGATCTCCTGGTGGTGGTATTGGGTTCCCTTCTTGGTCTGGATCTCCTGGTGGTGGTATTGGGTTTCTCTAGGGAGGTTCCCTTCTTGGTTTGGATCTCCTGGTGATGGTATTGGGTTCCCTTCTTGGTTTGGATCTCCTGGTGGTGGTATTGGGTTCCCTTCTTGGTTTGGATCTCCTGGTGGTGGTATTGGGTTCCCTTCTTGGTTTGGATCTCCTGGTGGTGGTATTGGGTTTCTCTAGGGAGGTTCCCCTCTTGGTTTGGATCTCCTGGTGGTGGTATTGGGTTTCTCTAGGGAGGTTCCCCTCTTGGTTTGGATCTCCTGGTGGTGGTATTGGGTTCCCTTCTTGGTTTGGATCTCCTGGTGGTGGTATTGGGTTTCCTAGGGAGGTTCCTTCTTGGTTTGGATCTCCTGGTGGTGGTATTGGGTTTCTCTAGGCAGGGTTCCCTTCTTGGTTTGGATCTCCTGGTGATGGTAGGAACCCATAATTACTCACTCAACCTGGTAGGTGGTGAGTATCTCTTGAGTGTCTCTCTCTGGAGATACTCAAGATCAAACTGAGCTGCAACTTGGAAGGTTCCTCTGGTTCTTCTTCCAGCTTAATTAGGCTAATTAATACCTGAGCCTTCTCCTTGAGTGGATGGTGGGAAGGAGCAGGTGACCCAGGAGCATGGTGATTGGCTGAGGTTGCAGCGCCGGTGAGTTTAGGAGAAGCATTGTCTCATGTTCTCCTCCCCAATGAGCTTCAAGAGAAGTTCTTCTCCTCTCTTCTCTGTCCCTGAGAAGCCCTGCCATGATCTACCCAGAGATGAGGAGTTAGGGAAGATCTCTGACTCCACAGGTTGGACCTGAGGAGGGACATTGGGGGAGATTTGGCCTTCAAACTGTGGCCAGAGCTGGGGCCTTCAACCCAAGGAAGATGTGGGGCTGTTAGAGAGGGGTCAGAGGAGCCATGGAGATGCTCAGAGGGCTGGAGCAGAAGAGAAGCTGAGGGAGCTGGGCTGGGTCAGCTTGGAGAAGAGAAGGTTGTGATGGGACCTCATTGCAGCCTGCCAGTCCCTGAAGGGAGCAGAGGAACAGGAGGGAACTCAGACACTGGCTGGAGTGAAGCTGGAGGAGAAAAGGGGGAGAGGAGATCTTAGGGGGAAGGTCTTTCCACAGAGAGAGTGGGGAGGGGCTGGACCAGGCTGCCCAGAGAAGTGGTGGGTGCCCCATCCCTGGAGGTGTTCAAGACCAGGTTGGCTGGGGCAACCTTGTGTAGCTCCAGGCTTGGAGGTTGGTGGCCCTGCCTGTGGCAGGGGGTTGGAGCTCTGGGTTCCTTGGGGTCCAACCCAACCCATGATGTGATGAGTTCTCCAGGACAATGACCCCAAAACCAAAAAGGAACAGAGAAAGGAAGGTAGAACTCATCTTCTTCCTTCCCCATCCATCACCAGGGTGGGACAGCAACACCACACCAAGGAGAAGCCAAGAAGCAGTCCTTGGTGTCTCCTAGGAGAAGCTGTCCACCTCTAATGCCATTGTCTCTCTCTTGCAGTTGAGCACCCTGACAAAATGGCTAATGACCAAGGTATGGTGTCCTCCACCCTGTCACCTTCTCCACTGGAGCTACTGGGGTGGGGAAACCAGGAGGGTTGGGGGTGGGAAGGTGGCATCACACTTTCCACCTGGTGGTGCTCCACACCACCTGAAGCAGGTTCATGAAGCTTGTTTAAGGGAAGTTCTCCTCTGCTGAGGTTGCTGCTTGGATGGAGGGAGATGGAAATGGTGAGGAGAAGGGACATGGGACCAGAGGGGCCAACACCACTTTGACACCAGCTCCTCTGAAGAACCTTTCTTGGGGTTCCAGAAGACAATTCCAAACCCTCTTCAGGAAGAAACCCTTAAAAACACTTGTTTGGGTCTCACCTACCCAAGGAACTGGTCAGTTGGGGGTGGTTGGAGAACTTTCCACCATGATCTTGGGGGGTTGATGTGGATTTGTGAGGTCAGGTGAGGTTCAAGGGTCCTACACATGGGACACAACAACCCTGAGCAGCGCTACAGGTTTGGGGGAGACTGGCTGGAGAGGTGGTAGGTGGAGAAGGACCTGGGGGTGGTGGGTGACCATCAACTGACCATGAGCCAGCAGGGTGGCCAAGGAGGACAACACCATTGTGTCAGACACAGTGTGGCCAGTAGGTCTGGGGAGGGGATTGTCCGTCCCCTGGCCTGGGCACTGGGGAGGCTGCAGCTGGAGTGCTGGGTCCAGTTCTGGGCTCCTCAGCATCAGAAGGACATGGAGGTCCTGGAGAGAGTGCAGAGAAGGGCAACCAGGCTGGGGAAGGGGCTGGAGGGCAAATCCTCTGAGGAGCAGCTGGGGGTGTTGAGGCTGGAGAAGAGGAGGCTGAAGGGAGACCTTCTCCCCACCTCCCCTGCCCTGCCAGGAGGGTGCAGAGAGGTGGGAGATGGTGTCTTCAGGAGATGGTGTCTTCAGGAGCTGGGACAAGGGGCAATGGGCTCAAGCTGCCCCAGGGCAGGGTCAGCTCAGCTGGGAGGGCAAAGTTCTTCCCTGACAAGAGTTGCCTGAGGTCCATCTAAAGCATCTCCTGTGATCCCAGAATCACTGAGCAGTAGGGGTGGGAAGGGACCTCCAGAGCTCATCAGGTCCAAAACTGGACCCAGCACTCCAGGTGCAGCTTCCCCAGTGGCCCAGATGCTTTTGAGTTCAATCAAGTCCCTCAACTTCAGTGGGGCCACCAGGATTAGGACCAACTGAGGAAACAGGAGGGGTTTTGGGGGGCTTAACCTGCCAGGAGATGTCATCTAGATAGGGTGGTCACTGGACACCCAAAAGGTCTTGAGGAGTTGAGGTTGATGGGGTTCTCCACCAGCTTCTGCCCATCTCATCTTGTGGGGCTTAAGCTGCCAGGAGATGTCATCTAGATATGGTGGTCATTGGATACCCAGAAGGTCTTGAGGAGTTGAGGTTGATGGGGTTCTCCACCAGCTTCTGCCCATCTCATCTTGGGGGGCTTAAGCTGCCAGGAGATGTCATCTTAGATAGGGTGGTCACTGGATAGCCAAAAGGTCTTGAGGAGTTGAGGTTGATGGGGTTCTCCACCAGCTTCTGCCCATCTCCTCTTGGGGGGCTTAACCTTCCAGGAGATGTCATCTAGATAGGGTGGTCACTGGATACCCAAAAGGTCTTGAGGAGTTGAGGTTGATGGGGTTCTCCACCAGCTTCTGCCCATCTCATCTTGGGGGGCTTAAGCTGCCAGGAGATGTCATCTAGATAGGGTGGTCACTGGACACCCAAAAGGTCTTGAGGAGTTGAGGTTGATGGGGGTTCTCCACCAGCCTCTGCCCATCTCCTCTTGGGGTAGGACTTTACCAACCTTCCTGATTGACCTTGAGGACATACCATCACATCTATCTAACCCAACCTTGATCAACAGGACCAAAGAAAGCAAGGGAGAAGATGAACACCTCAAATGTGGAGAGCAAATATTGCCTCAACAGCCCCAAAACTTCTTGAGAAGAATAACCATCTCCTTTCTTGGTGGTGGTGGTGCTGGTGGTGGCTTTTTGACATCAGGTTTAGAAGAGAGGCCAAAAACCCCACCCCAAGGAGTTGTGGAGTTGTAGCTCCACCAAAGAAATGGAAGGAAGAACTAAATAGCTATGGAAAGCCACCTTAGCAGGTGGAGAACATGCCCATGGTTGTCTGTGAGGCACCATCCTCAGGTACAAGAGGAGGTGGGATGGTGCCACCTCCCTGTGGTTGGGCACTGGGTGACTTTTCCCACACTGTGGAAGGGTTGAGATGTTGTCAGGCAGAAGGTATCTCAAGCAACATGCTTGATGTTGCCAGTTGACCTGTGGTGCCACCTCTGATACGTGTCTTCTCTACCACCAGGTCGTCATGGGGATGGTTCCTACTGGCCAGTGGACACCAACCTGATTGACAGGAGCAGTCTGAATGGTAAATACAAGCTCCATCTACCCAGGCTTCATCATGAAGTGGAGGTTTGGTGGTGACACCTTCCTTTTCTTCTCTTTAAGTGCCCTCTCATTCTTCTCTTTCATGGTTTGGAGACCACCCAACAGCTCACATGCATGAGAAGACCTGTTTTAGCTGTTGAAGATGCCTCTGCTCTGCCCTGCTCAGGTCCCACCTGGAGTGTGGTGGCCAGTTCTGGGCTCAACCAGCCAGGGATCTCCTGGAGAGAGTCCAGAGGAGGGACAGGGAGATGCTGAAGGACCTGGAGCATCTCCCCTGGGAGGAAAGGCTGAGGGACCTGGGGCTGGAGAAGAAGCAGCCTGAGAGGGGATCTGCTCCCTGGGGATCAAGAGCTGAAGGGTGGGACCCAGGGGGACATGGGCAGCCTCTTCTCAGTGGCTGTGGGGACAGGACAAGGGGTGATGGGCTCAAGTTGGAGCCCAGGGAGTTCCCCACCAACATCTGGAAGAACTTCTTCCCAGTGAGGGTGAGGCCAGGCTGCCCAGGGGGTGTGGAGTCTCCATCTCTGGAGAGACTCCAGCTCCATCTGGATGTCTCCCTGTGTGCCCTGTCCTAGGGACCCTGCTTTGGCAGGGGGGGTTGGACCTGATGAGCTCTGGAGGTCCCTTTCCACCCCTACAGCTCTGATCACAGGAGATGCTTTAGATGGACCTCAGGCAAACTCTTGCAGGGAAGAACTTTGCCCTCCCAGCTGAGCTGACCCTGCCCTGGGGCAGCTTGAGCCCATTGCCCCTTGTCCCAGCTCCTGAAGACACCACCTCCTGAAGACACCATCTCCCACTTCTCTGCACCCTCCTGGCAGGGCAGGGGAGGTGGGGAGAAGGTCTCCCCTCAGCCTCCTCTTCTCCAGCCTCAACACCCCCAGCTCCCTCAGCTGCTCCTCAGAGGATTTGCCCTCCAGCCCCTTCCCCAGCCTGGTTGCCCTTCTCTGGACTCTCTCCAGGACCTCCATGTCCTTCTGATGCTGAGGAGCCCAGAACTGGACCCAGCACTCCAGCTGCAGCCTCCCCAGTGCCCAGTCCAGGGGCACAATCCCCTCCCCAGACCTACTGGCCACACTGTGTCTACCACAAGCCAGGATGGTGGTGACCTTCTTGGCCACACTGCTGGCTCATGGTCAGTTGATGGTCACCCACCACCCCCAGGTCCTTCTCCACAGAGCTCTCCAGCCAGTCTCCCCCAAAACCTGTAGGGCTGCAGCGTTTCTCCATGGGAGGTGGAGCTGTGGAGCTGCTGATACCTTCTGAAGACCTTGAAGGATCTCTTTGTTGTCCTCCTTCTTTCAGAGCCTCCCATTGGGCAGATGCACCCACCCCACGGCAGCGTCACCCCCCAGAAGAACAGCAACCTCCTTGTCATCCTGGTGGTCACCGTAGGGGTCATCACCGTGGGGGTGGTGGCGGTGGTGGCCGTCATCTGCACCAGGCGTTCTTCAGCACAGCAGAGGAAGTAGGTTCTCAACTCTGGTGGGGGTGGGGGGTGGAAGGAGAAGGTGGTGGGGCTTCCAAAGACACCTGGGCAACAACCTTTGGGTTGTGAAGATGTGGAGATGGAGATGAGAGGATGGGTGGGAGGGTCTGGGTTGTCTTTTGGGGAGCCTGGATCATTTGGGTTTGGGGAGATGGGACTCATTGGTGAGTGGAGAATATCTCCTGTCCTCCAGCCATGGAGAATCAATCCTCCTGAGCTGGAGAACCTTAGGGAAGAAGTTTCTCCTGCAGAGCTCAGTGATGTTCCTGGACCAGGTCTAAATGAGGCAGAGGGAAAGAATCCATCCCATCAGAAGAAACCCAAAGTAGACTTGGTGTCCTGCCCTTCTGATGCTCTCAGACCTTCTGCCTCTGCAGCCCTGTGGAACCCAGGTGGTCCTGCTGGCTTCCTAACCTTTGGAAGGGAGGACTATCTTCTCCAGACAGTCCCATTTCCACAAGGTTTTGCAGTTAAAAACCCACCCTGACTTGTTTTCTCCAGGTAGTCCTCACATCTTCAGAAGAAACCCACCCCCCTCAAACAACCCCAACCCCACCATGGTTTCTAGAAGGTTATGGAGGGGAAGAAGTCCTTGAGGTTCTTCTGAAAGGGTAGTGGGGTTAAAGCATGATGGGTCTGGGGGGGTTTTGGTGAAGAATTTGAGGTGGGGTTGATGGGTTTGAAAGAGAAGCTGGTGGGTTTGGATTTGCTTGGGTGGAAGTTCTCCAGGTCTGGACTACAGGGAGGTTGAAGGTCATCAGAGGTCCACCCTGAAATCAGGTTCAGCTGAGATGGTAGGAGAAAGCTCTTCGCTCAAAGACTTGGTGGGTTGTGGAACAGGCTGCCCAGGGAGGAGATTAGAGTCACCATCCCAGGTAGCTGAGGGACTTAGAGAGGACCTCAAATACACCCCAGGAGGTCATCAGCCTTCCTGGCCATGAGGGCACAGTGCTGCTGGCTCAGCCTGTTGTCCACCAGGACCCCCAGGTCCTTCTCACCTATGCTGTTCTCCAACAGGCCAGTCCTCAACCTCTGCTGGTACCTGGGCTTGGTCTTCCCTAGATGCAGAGTCAAATATCATCAACTTGGGTGAGGCCACCAAGGTGTGGGTGGGTGAGGCCACCAAGGTGTGGGTAGGTGAGGCCACCAAGGTGTGGGTGGGTGAGGCCACCAAGGTGTGGGTGGGTGAGGCCACCAAGGTGTGGGTAGGTGAGGCCACCAAGGTGTGGGTAGGTGAGGCCACCAAGGTGTGGGTAGGTGAGGCCACCAAGGTGTGGGTAGGTGAGGCCACCAAGGTGTGGGTAGGTGAGGCCACCAAGATGTGGGTAGGTGAGGCCACCAGGTGTGGATGAGGCCACCAAGGCGTGGGTGAGGCCACCACCACTAAAACCCCACTACAATGAGGCAGGAAAAGGTGGGAGGTTGGTGGGATTGAGATCAGTAGGTATCTCAAGACCTTCTCTACAGCTGTCAGTGAAGATGTCAAGCTCTGTGTTTGAGGAGCACATGGAGAGGAGGAGAATATGAGAACATGTGTCCTTTGAAGGACCCAACCTTAGAATCAGAGAGCTTGTAAGGGTTGGAAGGGACCTCCAGAGCTCATCAGGTCCAAGCTTCCTGTCAAAACAGGTTCCCTAGGGTAGGTAGGCATCAAATGAGGAGACCTCACCTTCCTGGTGGAGAAGGAAGACCTTCTTCCTTGACAGTTTTGATCTGTTCTTTGCTTCAGGAAACGTGCAACCCACAGTGTTGGTAAAAGGAAGGGCAGCCAGAAGGACCTGAGACCACCAGATCTTTGGATACACCATGAGGAGATGGAAATGAAGAACATAGAGAAACCAGCTGGATCAGAGCAGCAGGGAAGGGACTCACCCATGCAGAGCTGTCAGGACATCACCCCGGTCAGCCACAGCCAATCAGAAACACAACTGGGCCCCAAGAACCCTCCACAACCTGGTGAGGAGCTTGGGGAGGGGCAGGAATGGAGGTGTTTCAAGGTAGAGTTGGGGAAATGAAGGTCCTAGAACCTTGGTTTGAGTTGGAAGGGAGCTCTGAAGGTCATCTACTCCAAGCCTATTCCATGTTGCTCCAAGGTTTGGTTGGTTGCTCTCCATAACCAGCCTAGATACTTGCTTTCAATGCAATGGGATGTGGGTTCTTGGTGACCTTAGAGAAGGATGGTGGAGGCTGTGACACAGGGCAAAAGCTGGCAGGAGCCAAGTGGAGATAAGTCTGGAGATGGTTGGTGGTTCTTCTCAGCCTCTAATAACTCACAGCTCAGTTCCAGCAGCCCTGGCTTTTCACAAGCAGTGAAGTCTTCTCCTGGGCATGGATGGCAACTTGGCATTCTGGACCTGCAAATCAGAGGAGAAGAGGTGGCTTGAGGAGAAGAAAAGAGTCTTTTCTGGGGTGGGGTTGTCTCATTTTTTGAGGAATAAGGGTTTGCTTGGGTACACCAGGGATGGAGCTTGTGGGTATCAAGCTCAACTTGGAGAGGACACATAGTATGAGGAGCAGCTGAGGGACCTGGGGCTCTTCAGCCTGGAGAGAAGCAGCCTGAGAGGGGATCTGATCCCTGGGGATCAAGAGCTGAAGGGTGGGACCCAGGGGGACATGGGCAGCCTCTTCTCAGTGGCTGTGGGGACAGGCCAAGGGGTGATGGGCTCAAGTTGGAGCACAGGGAGTTCCCCACCAACATCTGGAAGAACTTCTTCCCAGTGAGGGTGAAGCCAGGTTACCCAGGGGGGTGTGGAGTCTCCTTCTCTGGAGAGATTCCAGCCCCATCTGGATGTCTCCCTGTGTGCCCTGTCCTAGGGACCCTGCTTTGGCAAGGGGGGTTGGACCCAATGATCTCACCATCAGAAGGACATGGAGGTCCTGGAGAGAGTGCAGAGAAGGGCAACCAGGCTGGGGAAGGGGCTGGAGGGCAAATCCTCTGAGGAGCAGCTGAGGGAGCTGGGGGGGTTGAGGCTGGAGAAGAGGAGGCTGAGGGGAGACCTTCTCCCCACCTCCACTGACCTGAAGGGGGGCTCTAGAGAGGTGGGAGATGGTGTCTTCAGGAGCTGGGACAAGGGGCAATGGGCTCAAGCTGCCCCAGGGCAGGGTCAGCTCAGCTGGGAGGGCAAAGTTCTTCCCTGGCAGAGCTGTCAGGGCCTGGCCCAGGCTGCCCAGGGAGGGGGCTGAGTCCCCGGCCCTGGGGGTGTGTAGAAGATGGGGAGATGAGGTGCTCAGGGATCTGGGTTAGTAGAAGACAGGAATGGTTGGACTTGATGATCTTCAAGGGCTTTTCCAACCTTGGGATTCTATGATCTCAGCTCTCTGAGGTAGGTAGATGATTGAAGACCAAATGAGGGGAAGACCCAGACACATCTTGAACTTGTCATGGTTGCTGTATCAGAAACCAAGGTGGACAGGCTTGAAGGAGAAGATGGACAGGCTGGAAGGTTTACTGGGTCTGTAGTTTGGATGACCAGGAGACAGGACTTGGTGCCCATCTTCAGATACATTTTGAAGATCTTTTTTTCTTAGGAGAAGTAAGAAGTACCTACATCTCAAGAACTTAAAGATGTGGGACTGTTGGAGAGGGGTCAGAGGAGGGACATGGAGATGCTCAGAGGGCTGGAGCAGCTCCCCTGTGAAGAAGAGAGGCTGAGGGAGCTGGGCTGGGTCAGCCTGGAGAAGAGAAGGTTGTGGTGGGACCTCATTGCAGAGGAACAGGAAGGGACTCAGCCACTGGCAGGACAAGGGGGCTGGAGTGAAGCTGGAGGAGGGAAGGGGGAGAGGAGATATTAGGGGGAAAGTTCTTTCCAGAGAGTTCTTTCCTGGCTGCCCAGAGAGGGGGTGGGTGCCCCATCCCTGGGGGTGTTCAAGGCCAGGTTGGCTGGGGCAACCTTGTGTAGCTCCAGGCCTGGAGGTTGGTGGCCCTGCCTGTGGCAGGGGGGTTTGGAGCTCTGTGATCCTTGAAGGTCCCTTCCACCCCAGCCCATTTGATGGTTCTATGAAGAGAACCATTCCTGTCCAGCATTCTGAGCTGGTGGCTTTGCTTGATTTTTCTAGGTCCTGAGACAGAAGATGTTGGAAGCAGCATGTCCACCTTAGAGCGCTCGCTCGCTGCCCGACGAGCCACCCGTGCCAAGCTCATGATCCCCATGGATTCCCAACCCAACAACCCTCGTGAGTAGCCTGGGACCTTCTCCTAACCCCCTTCTTGCACCTTGTAGACCATGGTTTCTTCCTATGGGTTTGGTGGCATGGAGCAGATGGTTCCTCAAGCCAAGTCATTGAGGAGAAAAAGGGTATTTTTATTTTTTAATGGGTGTTTTAATTGATTCCAGAGTATTCTATCACTGAAGTTGCATGACACAAGAGGAGTGGGCCTGCCTTTGGGGCCTGCCTTTGGGGCCTGCCTTTGGGGCCTGCCTTTGGGGCCTGCCTTTGGGGCCTACTTCAAGAAGCCACCCTGCAGCCCTTCTTCCTCCACCAAAACCCAGCCACACAAAACTATACCACAGCCTCAGGAGGGGGTGCTTGATTTATAATACAAAACAGCCTATTTTGAGGCCTGCTTTGAGGCCTGCTTTGAGGCCTGCTTTGAGGCCTGCTTTGAGGCCTGCTTTGAGGCCTGCTTTGAGGCCTGCTTTGAGGCCTGCTTTGAGGCCTGCTTTGAGGCCTGCTTTGAGGCCTGCTTTGAGGCCTGCTTTGAGGCCTGCTTTGAGGCCTGCTTTGAGGCCTGCTTTGAGGCCTGCTTTGAGGCCTGCTTTGAGGCCTGCTTTGAGGCCTGCTTTGAGGCCTGCTTTGAGGCCTGCTTTGAGGCCTGCTTTGAGGCCTGCTTTGAGGCCTGCTTTGAGGCCTGCTTTGAGGCCTGCTTTGAGGCCTGCTTTGAGGCCTGCTTTGAGGCCTGCTTTGAGGCCTGCTTTGAGGCCTGCTTTGAGGCCTGCTTTGAGGCCTGCTTTGAGGCCTGCTTTGAGGCCTGCTTTGAGGCCTGCTTTGAGGCCTGCTTTGAGGCCTGCTTTGAGGCCTGCTTTGAGGCCTGCTTTGAGGCCTGCTTTGAGGCCTGCTTTGAGGCCTGCTTTGAGGCCTGCTTTGAGGCCTGCTTTGAGGCCTGCTTTGAGGCCTGCTTTGAGGCCTGCTTTGAGGCCTGCTTTGAGGCCTGCTTTGAGGCCTGCTTTGAGGCCTGCTTTGAGGCCTGCTTTGAGGCCTGCTTTGAGGCCTGCTTTGAGGCCTGCTTTGAGGCCTGCTTTGAGGCCTGCTTTGAGGCCTGCTTTGAGGCCTGCTTTGAGGCCTGCTTTGAGGCCTGCTTTGAGGCCTGCTTTGAGGCCTGCTTTGAGGCCTGCTTTGAGGCCTGCTTTGAGGCCTGCTTTGAGGCCTGCTTTGAGGCCTGCTTTGAGGCCTGCTTTGAGGCCTGCTTTGAGGCCTGCTTTGAGGCCTGCTTTGAGGCCTGCTTTGAGGCCTGCTTTGAGGCCTGCTTTGAGGCCTGCTTTGAGGCCTGCTTTGAGGCCTGCTTTGAGGCCTGCTTTGAGGCCTGCTTTGAGGCCTGCTTTGAGGCCTGCTTTGAGGCCTGCTTTGAGGCCTGCTTTGAGGCCTGCTTTGAGGCCTGCTTTGAGGCCTGCTTTGAGGCCTGCTTTGAGGCCTGCTTTGAGGCCTGCTTTGAGGCCTGCTTTGAGGCCTGCTTTGAGGCCTGCTTTGAGGCCTGCTTTGAGGCCTGCTTTGAGGCCTGCTTTGAGGCCTGCTTTGAGGCCTGCTTTGAGGCCTGCTTTGAGGCCTGCTTTGAGGCCTGCTTTGAGGCCTGCTTTGAGGCCTGCTTTGAGGCCTGCTTTGAGGCCTGCTTTATCCACTCCATTTTAAACGTAGAAGAAGTATTTAGGGAACTCCCATGATTGAGTCAGGGGAATTTTGGGTTTCAATGTCTTAGGATATCAATTTTAAGTGCAAATTCAGGCCCTGACAGGCTGTGAGAGAAGAGTTTTGTTGTCAGACCTGCTTGGAATTGCCTAGATTGATTGCAAATGGTTGAGATGAGCCTTTCTCCAGCTTCTTGCCAAGAGAGAGGCCTGTGGTGAACAGTAATCCTGTCTTCTTTTTAAAATGAAAAGTGCTAGGTGCCTAAAAAGAAATGGACTCAGAGAAACAAGTTGTTCTTTAACAGGATTCAGGCTTTTTTCCACTGTGGTTGGCAGTCTTAATAAATATTGGCAATAAAACTGTCTTAGAGGGACAACAGGAAATGCCTGGAGAGCAGAACTTCTCTCCTAAGAGTTGTTAAATTGAACCCAGCCAAATCCAAAGCTCAAAACCCACCCCTGATGGCGTTGCTTATTGAAGACAGGATGAGAGAATTGGGGTTGTTGAGGCTGGAGAAGACTCTGGGGAGAGCTTAGAGTGGTCTACCAGCACCTGAAAGAGGCCTACAAAGATGCTGGCCTTTTTAGAAGGGCCTGGAGTGCTAGGATTATGAAGGGTGGGGTGGGTTTAAATTGGAAGGGGGTAGATTTAGATTGAATATTAGGAAGAAATTCTTCACTCTGAGGAGGAAGAAGGCACAGGGTGGCCAAGGAGGAAGATTTAGATTGGATGTTAGGAAGAAATTCTTCACTCTGAGGAGGAAGAGTCACAGGGTGGCCAAGGAGGAAGATTTAGATTGGATATTAGGGAGAAATTCTTCACTCTGAGGAGGAAGAAGGCACAGGGTGGCCAAGGAGGAAGATTTAGGTTGGATATTAGGGAGAAATTCTTCACTCTGAGGAGGAAGAGTCACAGGGTGGCCAAGGAGGAAGATTTAGATTGGATATTAGGGAGAAATTCTTCACTCTGAGGAGGAAGAAGGCACAGGGTGGCCAAGGAGGAAGATTTAGATTGGATATTAGGGAGAAATTCTTCACTCTGAGGAGGAAGAAGGCACAGGGTGGCCAAGGAGGAAGATTTAGATTGGATATTAGGGAGAAATTCTTCACTCTGAGGAGGAAGAAGGCACAGGGTGGCCAAGGAGGTGGTGGTTGGAGGTGTTCAAAGCCAGGTTGGATGGGGTCTAAGCAGCCTGGGCTGGTGAGAGGTGTCCCAACCACAGCTGGAGGGCTTGGAACTTGATGGCCTTTGGGGTCCCTTCCATCATGAAACATTCTAGGATTCTTCATGATGGGTTTTTTGCACCTCTACCTTTGTCTTTTCCCCTCTGGAAATGAGAGGTTGTCTCTCTTCAAGCCAACAAACCCTTCAGAAGGTCTTGGCACTGTCCCTCATGGATGGTAGCAGGAGCTCCAAGGAATTGGAAGGACTATCTTAGAAGTTCCACTCCACTGTTTGTAGTTGATGTCTGAAAGGGGTTAGATAAGCCAAACCTTATCAGCAAGGAGCCAAAATGCTCTGCCAAGGTCTTCCTAAAAGCTCTGGAGAACTTTGTGATGGCTGTAGCATTAGTATCAACCACTCTTCAAGCTTGGACTTTGAACCCAAAGGCAGGGACACCAACCTCCAGGCCTTGGAGCTACACAAGGTTGCCCAGGGTCCCAGCCAACCTGGCCTTCAACACCCCCAGGGATGGGGCACCTAACCCCTCTCTGGACAGCCACTTCCAGTCAGGAAAGAACTCTCTGGAAAGAACTCTCCTGGAAAGAACTTCCCCCTAAGATCTCCTCTTCCCCTTCCCTCCTCCAGCTTCACTCCAGCCCCCTTGTCCTGCCAGGCTCTGCCCTTGGAACAAGCCCATTCCCCTCCTGTTCCTCTGCTCCCTTCAGGGACTGGCAGGCTGCAATGAGGTCCCACCACAACCTTCTCTTCTCCAGGCTCACCCAGCCCAGCTCCCTCAGCCTCTCTTCTTCACAGGGGAGCTGCTCCAGCCCCTCTGAGCATCTCCAGGGCTCCTCTGACCCCTCTCCACCAGCCCCACATCTTCCTTGTGGTGAAGGAACACAGGACTCCAGCTGGGGCCTCCCGAGGGCAGAGCAGAGAGGGACAATCCCCTCCCTGTCCCTGCTGCCACCCCTCTGCTGATGGAGCCCAGGATCCCATCACCCTTCCCAGCTGCTGGTTCCTGGGAAGTTCCTCATCCCCCATGACCCCCAGGTCCTTCTCAGCAGGGCTGCTCTCCAGGAGCTCTTCTCCTAGGCTGGATCTATGGCTGGGATTCCTCCAGCCCAAGGTCAACACCTGACCTTTGGATCAGATGTGACAGAAGAGTATCAGGAGCACAGAGGAGCAGCCCAAGGGCAGGAGGATCTTTTAAAGCATCAGAAAAGACACCAAGGGGACAACTGCAAGAAGCCCTTACATTGCTTGAATCCTGTCCTCCTCAGGGGAACATGGGGTGGGGTGGGGTGGGAAAGCTATTTAATTATCCAGAGAAGTAATTACTTGATGGAGGGGGTGGTGGGACACCAAAGAGGCACCTTTCTCTCTCCAGAGGTGGGTGATGGACACTTTGAATACCAAGAAACTGGGAATTTAGCTCTGGAAAAGGGAGGTATTTTGGGATCTTCTGGATGGGTGGAAAGACCTCCAAGATACTCAGTTGATCTCTGTCTTCTCCTTCTCCTCCTTTCAGCTGTTGTCAGTGCCATTCCTGTACCAACACTAGAAAGTGCCCAGTATCCTGGAATCCTCCCATCTCCTACCTGTGGATATCCACATCCCCAGTTCACCCTCCGACCGGTGCCGTTCCCGACCCTCTCCGTGGAGAGGACCTTTGGAGCAGGAAGAAGTCAGTACCCATCATTTTTGGGGGCTTGGTTGGTTTGGTTTTTGGGGGGGTTTGGGGGGTTGTTTTTGGTCTTCTCTTTAAGTTCTTCCAGGAGAAACCAGTATGGGTGTTTTCTAAAAACCAGTATGGGTGATGGGTGCTGTGGGAATGAATTCATGAAGTTCTCAGAGCTCCAACTCATGGAGCTCCAACTCATGGAGCTCCAAACCAGCTGCTCTGAGGAACATCTTAGTTGTGACTTGATCTGCCAGTACTTTCCTTTGGATGGAAATGGTGACTTGTCTCCTTCACCTCCTTGGAGGGTGAAGAAGGTGCCTGTTGTCCCTCTTCTGCTGCAGATGACCATAAAAGGAAGAAATGGACCATAAAACCCCCCAAGATCCTTGATGTTCTCCTAATGTCCTCCTCTTCTTTGTTGCTTTTGGGTTCTTCTAGCTGTGAATGAAGGTCCAACCCCACAGCAAGCATCTCTGTTAACCCAATCTCAACCTGAGCACTCCACCACCGAGGATGTCCCCAGCAGAACCATTCCCACCGCCTGCGTCCGTCCTACCCATCCTCTCCGGAGCTTCACCAACCCTTTGCTACCTCCTCCCATGAGTGCAATAGAACCCAAAGTCCCTTACACACCACTTCTGTCTCAAACAGGTAAGGTTAGGAGAAGGGGAGAAGAAGGACCTGGGACAACTCATCTCAACCATTGGCTGGGGGATTTGGGTCTTCAAGCTCTTCTGTTCCTCTATCTGGGTCCAACTTGTGCTGCAGTGGTCAACTTAGTGAGGCTGATGTCTTCTAATAGCACTAATCACCTCCTGTTGGTGGTTCTCCATGATGATGTTTCTTCTTGGAAACAAGGCAGAGAACTTGCTGAAGGTTGTCATGGAGGAAATCTGGAGAAGGTGGTTCTTCCTTTCTAAAGAACCACCTTCTCCAGGTTTCCTCCATGACAACCTTCAGAAGGTGGTTCTTCCTTTCTAAAGAACCACCTTCTCCAGGTTTCCTCCATGACAACCTTCAGAAGGTGGTTCTTCCTTTCTAAAGAACCACCTTCTCCAGGTTTCCTCCATGACAACCTTCAGAAGGTGGTTCTTCCTTTCTAAAGAACCACCTTCTCCAGATTTCCTCCACATTTGTCTTCTTCATTTCAATAAGCAGCCTAAAATTTGCTCCCAAGTCTTGGTGGGGTGGGAGCTGGAGTCCTTCAGAGGGTGGTAGATCATAGTCCCATGGGTGTGGTGCTCCCTGCCTAACCTCTCCAGCCTCTGGAGATGTGGCATGTTTAATGCTAAGCTGATGCAACTTGGTTTGGGTGGGAGATGTTTCCTCCAACCCAGAAGTTTCAGAGCTGCTGAAACCATTGTTGAGGGAAGAACTTGGAATTTTAGAGCTTGGTCACTCCCCCCACCTGAGCTTGAAGGAACCAAAACCAGAGAGGAGATCCATGGAAAGCAAAGTGTCACCCCCTTCCTCAGCAGATCATTCCTCCAGCTTGACCAAGCTGCCTTCTGCTCCTCTTATCTCCTTTCTCCATCCAACACAAGCTCAAACTGACAGCTCCCTCATGGGCAGGGACCACCAAGCCCAGGTTTTCATGACTTTCCTGAAGAACATGGAGGAGGTTCTTCAGGAAACACCCAAGAAGGTTTGAGGGAGGGGTGGGTTTTGACAGAAGAAGGTTCTTTATCCCAAAGTTCAGGTCAAGAGGTCATTGCAACCCTGCTGTGACTCTACCTCCCCATGGAGCTTCTGAAATGGACTTCAAGAGGTTTCAGAAAGGGTTTGCTGCTCTTCCAGGAGGAACTGGTGTCCACCTAGGATGGAGAACCTGTAGCTTTCCAGCTGGAAACACAAGCAGTGGTGGCAAAGCCAACTGCAGTTGGCTTTCTGGAGCCCATCATGGTGTCCCCTCTGGTTTTGGTTCTAACCATGAGTTTGGTTTCTTCTTCTTCTTGCAGGGCCTAACCTCTCCAAGGCTCAGGTGAAAACAGCATCTCTTGGCTTGGCAGGAAAAGCCAGGTCACCTCTGCTACCTGTCTCTGTACCTACAGCACCAGAGGTGGCAGAAGAAGGTCACAAGCAGACAGAGGACTCAGCAAACGTAAGAACCTCCTTGGGATTTCTTCTCATAAGCTTCATCACCATCAAGTTACGTTCTCCAACCCCCAAGGTGCACATGAAGCTTTAGATAATGGGCCATCCCTCATTACCTGAGGTCTTCTGCTGGTGGTGGGTGGCGGTGGTGGACAGCAGGATGACCGTGAGGCAGCAGCAAGGTGTCCTCATAGCCAAGAAAGCTGATGGTATCCTGGGGTGTGAGAGAAGAGGGGTGGTTAGTAGGTCAAGAGAGGCCCTTCTCCCCCTCTACTCTGCCCTGGTGAGACCCCACCTGGAATATTTGGTCCAGTTCTGGGCTCCTCAGGTCAAGAAGGACTTAGAAGCCCTTGAAAGAGCCCAGCCAGGGTCACCAAGGTGATGGAGGGAGTGGAACCCCTTCCTCATGAGGAGAGGCCGAGGGAGCTGGGCCTCTTCAGCTTGGAGAAGAGGAGTCTGGGAGGTGACCTTGTTAAGAGGTGTAAAGGGTGAGAGGCAGGAGGCTGGAGCCAGGCTCTGCTCAGGGATGGGCAGTGGGGTTAGGGTAAGGTGGGGATGAAAGCCCACCACATGGAGCTGTGGGGTTAGGAGAAGGTAGGGATGAAAGCCCACCACATGGAGCTGTGGGGTTAGGAGAAGGTAGGGATGAAAGCCCACCACATGGAGCTGTGGGGTTAGGAGAAGGTAGGGATGAAAGCCCACCACATGGAACCATGGGGTTAGAAGGTAGGGATGAAAGCCCACCACATGGAGCTGTGGGGTTAGGAGAAGGTAGGGATGAAAGCCCACCACATGGAGCTGTGGGGTTAGGGAAGTGGGATGAAAGCCCACCACATGGAGCTGTGGGGTTAGAAGGTAGGGATGAAAGCCCACCACATGGAACCATGGGGTTAGAAGGTAGGGATGAAAGCCCACCACATGGAGCTGTGGGGTTAGAAGGTAGGGATGAAAGCCCACCACATGGAGCTGTGGGGTTAGGAGAAGGTAGGGATGAAAGCCCACCACATGGAGCTGTGGGGTTAGGAGAAGGTAGGGATGAAAGCCCACCACATGGAGCTGTGGGGTTAGGAGAAGGTAGGGATGAAAGCCCACCACATGGAGCTGTGGGGTTAGAAGGTAGGGATGAAAGCCCACCACATGGAACCATGGGGTTAGAAGGTAGGGATGAAAGCCCACCACGTGGAGCTGTGGGGTTAGTGTAAGGTAAGGATGAAGGCCCACCACATGGAGCCACGGGGTTAGGGTAGGGTAGGGATGAAAGCCCACCACATGGAGCTGTGGGGTTAGGAGAAGGTAGGGATGAAAGCCCACCACATGGAGCTGTGGGGTTAGGAGAAGGTAGGGATGAAAGCCCACCACATGGAGCTGTGGGGTTAGGAGAAGGTAGGGATGAAAGCCCACCACATGGAGCTGTGGGGTTAGAAGAAGGTAGGGATGAAAGCCCATTGCTCCAGTATGATCCCCCATGAGCCCAGTTAAGGTTTTGTCCTCCAGTGTGGCAACCCATCCTTGAGTGCTCCAGCTCTTTGAGGACCATATCTCAAGGAAGTGACCTCAGGAAGTCATCCCATGGCATTGAGGGAGGTGGGGAAGGGAGAGTTGGGTTCTCCTCCTGTTGTCCACTTAACCATGGGTTGTCCTCTCCACCAGGTTTATGAGCAGGATGATCTGAGTGAGCAGATGGCCAGCTTGGAGGGGCTGATGAAGCAACTCAACGCTATCACAGGCTCAGCCTTCTAAGACCTCTTGGAATTGGAAGCATTTGCAGCATCCCAGGACTTCCCACCCCACCTCCTCCCAAGCCCAGAAGACAAAAGCCCCCCCCCCCCTTTCCTTCTCCCACCACCCCTATCTTCTTGGCTGGGTCCTGTTCCTTCAGGTGCATGGAAGATTCCAGCAAAGTCCTCCCAACTCTAAAGACAAAAGGAGGAAAGAAGAATGGAAAACCATCATGGCTTCCTCAATCTTGACATCTCAAAGGGGATGGAAGCCCAACCAAAGACCAAGGCCATGGTCACAGCGAAGGTGTAGCTGCTGCCACCACAGGTTGGATCTACTAGTCTTCTGGTAGAGCTCAACATGGGCAGGACTAAGTCATGTTTTACTCCCTAGAGGTTTGTAGCTCTTGGTTTTGGTCTAGTTCTAGTCTTACCTCATCTCAAGGTGGTTTATGAAGCTCCATGGTGGTGTAGGTCACTCAGTTTGGGGGTTGGTTGGTGGTTGGTTTCTTCACATGGAAGCACTGACTCCAAACTCATCCAGAAGAACTAAATCCCACCACCTGTAGACCAAAAAAAAACCCACCTTAAACCAAGGTGGAAGTTCTCCCAGAAGCACCAAGTGAAGACAACAAGACTCCAGTTCTTTCCTGGTGTTTCCATCACTTGTGTCCCAGGAGTGGGTCCATCTGGTGGTCCAACAGAGAAGCAGGACCCAAAAGCCAACCCCCACCCCCAAACCTGCTCAAGGTCCCAAGTCACACCTGGCTTGGTGGCCCCTGGAAAGAAAAAAATGAGGTTGGCATGTGCAACCTTCTCCAAGTCATTAGGTCCTTAAGGTCCTGGTCAAAGATGGCTGCTGATGGGTGGCCTTTGTGTCAGAGCACCTCATTGATGGGGTTGGGTTTGAGCTGATGGGGTCACCATGAGCTGGTGTGGAGAGAAAAACTGGAGCTGGAAGTATCCCTCAAACTCTTTGCATCTAGCCCATGTTCCTGCTCAAGGATGGCTCCAATCTGAGGAGGTATCACAAGGTTGGAAAAGACCTTGAAGATCATCAAATCCAACCCAATTCCCAACTTCTACTAACCCAGATGTCTAAGGACATCATCTACCCAAGATGGGGACTCAGCCCACCCTTCCCTGGGCAGCCTTGGGCCAGGTCCTGACAGCTCTGCCAAGGAAGAACTTAGGTGGACCTCAAGAGCAGAACTCTGCCAGGGAAGAACTTTGCCCTCCCAGCTGAGCTGACCCTGCCCTGGAGCAGCTTGAGCCCATTGTCCCTTGTCCCATCTCCTGTCCCCTGGCTGAAGACACCATCACCCACCTCTCTGCACCCTCCTGGCAGGGCAGGGGTGGTGGGGAGAAGGTCTCCCATCTCAGAGAGCTGCTCCTCTTCTCCCAAACTTCTCCTCAAGCTTCTTCTCAAGATCCATCCACCTGAGATGACAATGGGCCAGAGACTGAGGAGAGGTGGCAGACACTGGATGCTTCTAGAAGAACCTGGGGGAGGTTCCTATGAACCTCATCTTTCCTGGGGGAGATGGTGGAGAGGAGTAGGACACCAGGACCCATGGTTGGAGATGTTCTTCTCCTTCTCCTGGCTTTTTTGACCCCAACAGTTGACTCCATGTGGTCATTTTTGAAGTGCTAATTTGCATATTCATTAATTAGGCTCCTCCCCCTAAGGAGAGAGTCACAGGTGACTGGTTCCATGCAGCTCTTGGCTTTGATGTCAAGCTGGAGTTGGGTCATCATCTTCTCCAAGAGCATGGGAAAGGAGAAAGGTCTTCTCCAACCTTCAGAGAAGCTGAAGGGAAATGGGAAGGTCCCAGTAAAATCCTGGGGGGTTGAACTGGTGCTGGGAGGATTCAGAGGTGCTTTGATGGCCTCAGCTGGTTGAGGAGGAGGTCAGCTGGTTGAGGAGGAGGTCAGCTGGTTGAGGAGGAGGTCAGCTGGTTGAGGAGGAGAACCTTGAAGTGGTTGGGGGGGAAAAAAAGGAGGTCATCAACTGGTGGGGGGTTGGATGGGACCTCAAAGGTCCCAGAGCTCCAACCAAACTGTCCCAGGCAGGGCCACCAACCTCCAGGCCTGGAGCTACACAAGGTTGCCCCATCCAACGTGGTTTTGAACCCCTCCAGGGATGGGGCATCCACCCCCCCCTTCTCTGGGCAGCCCCTTCCAGGTCCTCTCCACTCTTTCTGGAAAGAACTTCCCCCTAAGATCTCCTCTCCCCCTTCCCTCCTCCAGCTTCACTCCAGCCCCCTTGTCCTGCCCGTGTTGGAGTCCCCTCCTGTTCCTCTGCAATGAGGTCCCACCACAACCTTCTCTTCTCCAGGCTGAGCCAGCCCAGCTCCCTCAGCTTCTCTTCTCCAGCCCTCTGAGCATCTCCATGGCTCCTCTGACCCCTCTCCACCAGTCCCACATCTTCCTTGGGTTGAAGGCCCCAGCTCTGGACACAGGACTCCAGCTGGGGCCTCCCCAGGGCAGAGCAGAGAGGGACAATCCCCTCCCTGTCCCTTCTGCCACCCCTCTGCTGATGGAGCCCAGGATCCCATCACTCCAAGAGCCACTGCTGGCTCCTGGGAAGTCCCTCATCTCCCAGAACCCCCCAGGACCTTCTCAGCAGGGCTGCTCTCCAGAAGCTCTTCTCCCAGGCTGGATCTATGGCTGGGATTCCTCCAGCCCAAGAGCAACACCTGACCTTTGGCAGTGTGGAACCTCCTCAGAGAAGAAGTTCAAGAGATGATCAGGGGTTGTTCTTGACCTCAGCACTCCTTGAACTTCATCTTGCAGTGTGGTGGCCTTCAGGGTGGGTTTTTTCCAGGAGCATCTTCTCACCTAAGGCCTTCCCAGCACCAGCTCTTTAGAAACTGGTTTGGGTGGAGGACATGTGTGTCTTGAGTCCTTCCTGGCCATTTTGAAAGACTTAGATGATGTCTCCCAAGGTTTCTCCAGAACTTGCTGGAGATCATTCTCACCTGGTCCAACATCTGCTGGCAGAACACATGGCAGGACAGGGTGACCACTCATGGAAGGGCAGGAGTGAGTTTACAGGCATGGCATCTCCAGGTCCTTCCAGCTTTTGGGAAGCATCAGGTGGTTTCTTCTCCAGTTGAAGGTGGTGGTGGTGGTCCTCACTGTGGGTCCTTCCCTGGGCTTCTGACATCCAACACAAACCCCATACTCAGGTGAACAAGCCCAGAACCACCACCTCCAGCCCCACCACCAGTAAAAACCTGGCTCAGATGTTCACAGGGTGAGATCTGGCACCATTCCCAAGATGGAAGATCTCCACACCACCTCCCCAACAGGGAGCAGAAGACATCAAATCTGCAAGCCCCCTCCCTCAGCTTCAAAGATGACCAGAGAGACTCTTTATCCCACCAGCTTCTAAGTTTCTTCACATCCTCATGAACATCTCTGGAGGTGGAGCCATGGCTCCTGGGGAGGTGGAACCAAGGTTCCTGAGGAGGTGGAACCTGGCTTGGAGCCATGGCTCCTGGGGAGGTGGAGCCATGGCTCCTGGGGAGGTGGAGCCATGGCTCCTGGGGAGGTGGAGCCATGGCTCCTGGGGAGGTGGAGCCATGGCTCCTGGGGAGGTGGAGCCATGGCTCCTGGGGAGGTGGAGCCATGGCTCCTGGGGAGGTGGAGCCATGGCTCCTGGGGAGGTGGAGCCATGGCTCCTGGGGAGGTGGAGCCAGGCTCCTGGGGAGGTGGAACCAGGCTTGGAACCAGGCTCCTGGGGAAGTGGAGCCAGGCCTCCTGGGGAGGTGGAGCCAATGCTCCTGAGGAGGTGGAACCTGGCTTGGAACCATGGCTCCTGGGGAGGTGGAGCCATGGCTCCTGGGGAGGTGGAGCCATGGCTCCTGGGGAGGTGGAACCAAGGTTCCTGGGGAGGTGGAACCTCCAGAACTTCCTAGTTTGGGGGGGGGGGTTCCCCTTTATGTTCTCAACATCAAGCACAGCTTCACCTGGGGGTTTAGCTGGGTGGACAACACGCTATGGGGAGGAAGAAGAGGAGGAGGAGGAGGAGGAGGAGATGGAGGAGGAGGAGAAGGAGGTGGAGGAGAAGGAGGAGGACCACTGATGCTGTTTTGACTCTTGTAAAATAGACCCGGCGGTTCCAACTGGTGGCCCAGTTGCCACCATGGTTGGGCTGGGGGGTGGGGGGGTTTTGGGGTGGGCTGTGGAGGGTTTTGGGGTGGGGTGGGGGTGGGGACCAAACACCAGAGGGGGTGGGGGAGGGGTGGGGGTCTTTTTTTATACTTAATTTATTGGTTAGAGGGTTTTCTTTGGGCTAATTGATGAGAAGAAGACTAATTAGCTGGCAACCTTCAAGCAGGGCCTTAAAGCTGCAGTGTGCCCACAGAGCTCCATGTGGTGGGCCTTCATCCTTACCTTCTAACCCCATAGCTTCATGTGGTGGGCCTTCATTCCTACCTTCTAACCCCATAGCTTCATGTGGTGGGCTTTCATCCCTACCTTCTAACCCTACAGCTTCCAACCCCATGGTTCCACATGGTGGGCTTTCATCCTTACCTTCTAACCCTATAGCTCCATGTGGTGGGCCTTCATTCCTACCTTCTAACCCCATGGTTCCATGTGGTGGGCCTTCATCCCTACCTTCCAACCCCACAGCTTCCAACCCCATGGTTCCACATGGTGAGCTTTCATCCTTACCTTCTAACCCCACAGCTCCATGTGGTGGGCCTTCATTCCTACCTTCTAACCCCATAGCTTCATGTGGTGGGCCTTCATTCCTACCTTCTAACCCCATAGCTTCATGTGGTGGGCCTTCATTCCTACCTTCTAACCCCATAGCTTCATGTGGTGGGCCTTCATTCCTACCTTCTAACCCTATAGCTCCATGTGGTGGGCTTTCATCCCTACCTTCTAACCCTACAGCTTCCAACCCCATGGTTCCACATGGTGGGCTTTCATTCTTACCTTCTAACCCTATAGCTCCATGTGGTGGGCCTTCATTCCTACCTTCTAACCCCATGGTTCCATGTGGTGGGCCTTCATCCCTACCTTCCAACCCCACAGCTTCCAACCCCATGGTTCCACATGGTGAGCTTTCATCCTTACCTTCTAACCCCACAGCTCCATGTGGTGGGCCTTCATTCCTACCTTCTAACCCCATAGCTTCATGTGGTGGGCCTTCATTCCTACCTTCTAACCCCATAGCTTCATGTGGTGGGCCTTCATTCCTACCTTCTAACCCTATAGCTCCATGTGGTGGGCTTTCATCCCTACCTTCTAACCCTACAGCTTCCAACCCCATGGTTCCACATGGTGGGCTTTCATTCTTACCTTCTAACCCCATAGCTCCATGTGGTGGGCTTTCATCCCTACCTTCTAACCCTACAGCTTCCAACCCCATGGTTCCATGTGGTGGGCTTTCATCCCTACCTTCCCCTAACCCCATAGCTCCATGTGGTGGGCTTTCATCCCTACCTTCTAACCCCATAGCTTCATGTGGTGGGCCTTCATTCCTACCTTCTAACCCTATAGCTCCATGTGGTGGGCTTTCATCCCTACCTTCCAACCCCACAGCTTCCAACCCCATGGTTCCACATGGTGAGCTTTCATCCTTACCTTCTAACCCCACAGCTCCATGTGGTGGGCCTTCATTCCTACCTTCTAACCCCATGGTTCCATGTGGTGGGCCTTCATCCCTACCTTCCAACCCCACAGCTTCCAACCCCATGGTTCCACATGGTGGGCTTTCATCCCTACCTTCTAACCCCACAGTTCCATGTGGTGGGCTTTCATCCCTACCTTCCCCTAACCCCATAGCTCCATGTGGTGGGCTTTCATCCCTACCTTCCAACCCCACAGCTTCCAACCCCATGGTTCCACATGGTGGGCTTTCATCCCTACCTTCTAACCCCACAGTTCCATGTGGTGGGCTTTCATCCCTACCTTCTCCTAACCCCACAGCTCCATGTGGTGGGCTTTCATCCCTACCTTCTAACCCCATGGTTCCATGTGGTGGGCCTTCATCCTTACCTTACCCTAACCCCACAGCTCCATGTGGTGGGCTTTCATCCCTACCTTCTAACCCCACAGCTCCATGTGGTGGGCTTTCATCCCTACCTTCTAACCCCATGGTTCCATGTGGTGGGCTTTCATCTCTACCTTCTAACCCCACAGCTCCATGTGGTGGGCTTTCATCCCTACCTTCTAACCCCATGGTTCCATGTGGTGGGCTTTCATCCCTACCTTCTCCTAACCCCACAGCTCCATGTGGTGGGCTTTCATCCCTACCTTCTAACCCCAAGGTTCCACATGGTGGGCTTTCATCCCTACCTTCTCCTAACCCCAACCCTTTGACCATTCAGGTCTAAAACCAGGTCCACCACCTCCATTATCCCCACCACCACCACCACCTTCACCCACCAGCTCCAGCCTGCTAATTACCATTCAATTAATTGAATGCCAAGTTGAAAGGGCTTCCTGAGGGACAGTAGAACCTTTAGTACTAGGTTTATCTGCTAGGAATGGCTTCTACTCCAGCTTTAAGTAGCCTTAGATCCTTCCAACTCATCCTAAACTTCATACCCAAGCAACTCCAGTTTGGCTTCTCCAAGAAACCACAAAGACCTGAAGGACACGTGGGTTTTGGAGCCCATCAACTGGTTCCTTGCCTCTTAACCGAGTCAAGACTGAAAGGAGAAGGGGGGGTAAGGTCAAGCTTGGCTCCAAAGGTCAAGGAGAACTTGCTCCTAGGTGGAAAAGGATGGGACTTTGTACACACACACTTGTCTACTTCTCCTGGGTGGAGCTCCAGGGGGTTTTGTATCTGGAGAAGAAGCTCCTGGTCCTTTTTTTACAGAGCTGTTGTTGCCATGGGGCATTTTTTGGTTGAATAAAGCAAGTTTTGATAGAAAAGTGGCTTCTTCTTCTTCTTCTTGGGGGGTTCAAGGGGTGGAGGACATCTACTGGGGAGGGGTGGCTACAGCCTGCAGCTCCCAGCAGAGCCCAGCCCAGCCTGTCCTGTCTCAGCCCATTCCATCCCATCTCCATCCTATCCTGTCCCACACCATCCCATCTCCATCCCATCCTATCTTCTCTCATCCCATCTCACCCCATTCCTTCCAGTCCCATCCCTCCCATCCCATCCCATCCCACCTTATCCCATCCCATCCCACCTTATCCCATCCCGTCCCACCCCATCCCATTCCACCCCACCCCATTCCATCCCTTCCAACCCCACCCCATCCCACCCATCCCATCCTCTCCCATCCTCTCCCATCCTACCCCATTCCTTCCAGTCCCATCCCATTCCACCCTATCCCATCCCACCCCACCCCATCCCATCCCACCTTATCCCATCCTGTCCCACCCCATCCCACCCATCCCATTCCACCCCACCCCATCCCATTCCATCCCCTCCAACCCCACCCCATCCCACCCATCCCATCCCATCCCATCCCACCCCACCCCATCCCATCCCATCCCATCCCATCCTGTCCCATCCCATCCCACCCATCCCATTCCATCCCATCCTGTCCCACCCCATCCCACCCATCCCATCCCACCCCACCCCATCCCATCCCATCCCATCCCTTCCAATCCCATCCCATTCCACCCCACCCCATCCCACCCATCCCATCCCACCTTATCCCATCCCACCCATCCCATTCCATCCTGTCCCATCCCACCCCACCCCTTCCAATCCCACCCCATCCCAATCCACCCCCATCCCACCTCATCCCATTCCATCCCATCCTATCCCACCCCATCCCACCTCTCCCACCCCATCCCCATCCTATCCCACCCCATCCCACCCATCCCACACCAACCTACCCCACCCCATCCCACTCCATCCTATCCCTCCCCATCCCACACCACCCATCCCACCCCACCCCACCTCATCCCATCCCACCCATCCCACACCAACCTACCCCACACCATCCCACCCCATCCCACCCCATCCCACCCCATCCCACCCCATCCCACCCCATCCCACCTCTCCCACTCCATCCTATCCCACCCCATCCCCACCCCACCTCATCCCATCCCACCCATCCCACCCATCCTACACCATTCCACCCCACCCATCCCATCTCACACCATTCCACCCCACCCCACCCTATCCTATCCCATCCCATCCCATCCCATCCTGTCCCATCCCATCCCACCCATCCCATTCCATCCCATCCTGTCCCATTCCACCCCACTCCATCCCATCTCACCCATCCCATTCCATCCCATCCTGTCCCACCCCATCCCACCCATCCCATTCCACCCCACCCCATCCCATCCCACCCATCCCACCCACCCACCTTCCAATCCCATCCCACCTTATCCCATCCTGTCCCACCCCATCCCACCCATCCCATCCCACCTTATCCCATCCTGTCCCACCCCATCCCACCCATCCCATTCCACCCCACCCCATCTCATCCCATCCCCTCCGATCCCACCCCATCCCACCCATCCCATCCCACCTTCCCACCCCCACCCCATCCCATTCCATCCCACCTTATCCAATCCTGTCCCACCCCATCCCATCCCATCCCATCCCATCCCATCCTGTCCCATCCCATCCCATCCGTCCCATTCCACCCCATCCCATCCCATCCCATCCCATTCCCATCCCATCCCATTCCATCCCATCCCATCCCATCCCATCCCATCCTATCCCATCCCATCCCATCCCATCCCATTCCATCCCATCCCATCCCACCCCATCCCACCCCATCCCATCCCATCCCATCCCATCCCACCCCATCCCAACCTCCATCCCACCCCTTATCCCCATCCTGTCCCACCCCATCCCA
This sequence comes from Hypotaenidia okinawae, assembly GCA_027925045.1. Taxonomy (NCBI): domain Eukaryota; kingdom Metazoa; phylum Chordata; class Aves; order Gruiformes; family Rallidae; genus Hypotaenidia; species Hypotaenidia okinawae. The sequence continues at coordinate 56,767 of BSDF01000042.1, read as the reverse complement.
CCCATCCCACACCAACCTACCCCACCCCATCCCACTCCATCCTATCCCACCTCAACCCCATCCCACACCACCCCATCCCACCCCACCCCACCTCATCCCATCCCACCCATCCCACACCAACCTACCCCACACCATCCCCATCCCATCCCCATCCCCATCCCATCCCACCCCATCCCACCTCTCCCACTCCATCCTATCCCACCCCATCCCCACCTCATCCCATCCCACCCATCCCACCCATCCTACACCATTCCACCCCACCCATCCCATCTCACACCATTCCACCCCACCCCACCCTATCCTATCCCATCCCATCCCACCCATCCCACACCAACCTACCCCACCCATCCCACCCCATCCCCATCCTATCCCACCCCATCCCACCTCTCCCACCCCATCCCACCCCACCCATCCTACACCAGTCCACCCCACCCATCCCATCTCACACCATCCCATCCCATCTCTCCCACACCATCCCACCCCATCCCACCCCATCCCATCCCATCCCACCCCATCCCACCCCATCCCATCCCACCCCATCCCACCCCATCCCACCCCATCCCATCCCATCCCACCCCATCCCACCCTACCCATCCCACCTCTCCCACACCATGCCACCCCACCCATCCCACCCCACCCCATCCCATCCCATCTCACACCATCCCACCCCACCCCACCCCATCCCATCCCATCCCACCCCATCCCACCCCACCCCACCTCATCCCATCCCACACATCCCACACCAACCTACCCCACCCCATCCCATCCCATCCCCATCCCCATCCCATCCCACCCCATCCCACCCCATCCCATCCCATCCCATCCCACCCCATCCCACCCCACCCATCCCACACCATCCTACCCCACCCATCCCCATCCCACCCCACCCATTCCACCTCTCCCACACCATCCCACACCATCCCACCCTACCCATCCTACACCAGTCCACCCCATCCATCCCATCTCACACCATCCCACCCCACCCTATCCTCCCCATCCCATCCCATCCCCATCCCCATCCCACCCCATCCCATCCCATTCCATCCCCCGCCTCTGCAAGGTCACCCTGTGGTGAGAAGAACCCCAACACATCATCCAGGTGTGGTGGAGCTCCATGGAAGAGAGAGCACAGGAGACATCCAAGGGTATGGGAACTCTGCTTTGGAGCTTCAAGGCCCTCCTCAACCACCACAACATCTCCTGGCCAAGAGGAGATCTCAGGAGGAAGCTCAGGGATCTGCAGGTGTTGGATCACTGGGGCCACCAAAGCTGGGGGACACTGGGAAGGTTGGGTGGGTTGTTCTCCTAGGTGCTCAATACTTTGTTGAGGTTGAAGCATGGATGAAATCAAAGGTTGGGAGAATTCCCTGGAGAAACCAGGATGGGGGGTTTTGGATCTTCTGGAATCAAGGGGGTTTGCTCTGCTGTTGGAGAAGACAACTAGGGTTTGAAGCTGGGCTTTCTAACCAGAATTGGGTGGGGATGGTTGTCCTCAGAGCCACCTCAAGGGGTGGCATTCAATTTCTGAAGGTGGTTTTGCTCTTCTCAAAGGGTCAAAGAGTCCTAAAGGTTGGAAGGGACCTCCAGAGATCATCAGGTCCAACCCCCTCCCCTGCCAAAGGTCACACAGGGAGACATCCAGATGGGGCTGGAATATCTCCAGAGAAGAAGACTCCACACCCCCCTGGGCAGCCTGGAGAGAAGAAGCCTGAGAGGGGATCTGATCCCTGGGGATCAAGAGCTGAAGGGTGGGACCCAGGGGGACATGGGCAGCCTCTTCTCAGTGGCTGTGGGGACAGGACAAGGGGTGATGGCCTCAAGTTGGAGCCCAGGGAGTTCCCCACCAACATCTGGAAGAACTTCTTCCCAGTGAGGGTGAGGCCAGGCTGCCCAGGGGGTGTGGAGTCTCCTTCTCTGGAGAGATTCCAGCCCCATCTGGATGTCTCCCTGTGTGCCCTGTCCTAGGGACCCTGCTTTGGACCTGATGATCTCCTGAGGTCCCTTCCAACCAACCCCTGTGACAACCTTCTCCAGGTGACAGAGATGGGAGTGGGCCAGGAAGCTCCAACCATACCTGAGCTGTAGCTCACAGCAGAAGACCCCTGATGATTTCCTCCAAGCTCAAGAGCAGCTGCCCACAATGGTGTCTCCTCCAGAATAAACATCTTGAGGGCTTCACCCTCACCAGCTTTTCCCCCCACCCTGTTTAGTTAAGGTCAACCCAAGCACCCACAGCACCCACCACCCCTTCACCCAGAGGAGCTCCATTTACTTACAGGAGATGAGGAGGAGCTTGCCAAGCCTTCATCCACCTTGAGGAGAGGAGGAGGAGCTTGCCATGCCTTCCTCCACCTTGAGGAGAGGAGGAGGAGCTTGCCATGCCTTCTTCCACCTTGAGGAGAGGAGGAGGAGCTTGCCATCCCTTCTTCCACCTTGAGGAGAGGAGGAGGAGCTTGCCATCCCTTCTTCTACCTTGATACAGGAGGAGGAGCTTGCCATGCCTTCTTCCACCTTGAGGAGAGGAGGAGGAGCTTGCCATGCCTTCATCCACCTCCTTGATGAGGAGGAGCTTGCCATGCCTTCTTCCACCTTGAGGAGAGGAGGAGGAGCTTGCCATCCCTTCTTCCACCTTGATGAGGAGGAGCTTGCCATGCCTTCTTCCACCTTGAGGAGAGGAGGAGGAGCTTGCCATGCCTTCATCCACCTTGAGGAGAGGAGGAGGAGCTTGCCATGCCTTCTTCTACCTTGATGAGGAGGAGCTTGCCATGCCTTCTTCCACCTTGAGGAGAGGAGGAGGAGCTTGCCATGTCGTCCTCCACCTTGAGGAGAGGAGGAGGAGCTTGCCATGCCTTCTTCTACCTCGATGAGGAGGAGCTTGCCATGCCTTCTTCCACCTTGAGGAGAGGAGGAGGAGCTTGCCATGCCTTCTTCCACCTTGAGGAGAGGAGGAGGAGCTTGCCATGCCTTCTTCTACCTTGATGAGGAGGAGGAGCTTGCCATGCCTTCTTCCACCTTGAGGAGAGGAGGAGGAGCTTGCCATCCCTTCTTCCACCTGGGTGAGAGGAGGAAGGAGAGAGAAACCAGCTGTTGTTGATCTGCTTGAGGGTGAGGAGGATCTTCAGAGGGATCTGGCCAGGTTGGACCCATGGGCTGAGCTTTAAAAAGGCCAAGAGCAGAGAGCTGCCCATGGGACACAACAACCCTGAGCAGAGCTACAGGCTGGGGGAGACTGGCTGGAGAGCTGGCAGGTGGAGAAGGACCTGGGGGTGGTGGGTGACCACCAACTGACCATGAGCCAGCAGTGTGGCCAAGGAGGACACCACCATCCTGGCTTGTGGTAGACACAGTGTGGTGAGTAGGTCTGGGGAGGGGATTGTGCCCCTGGACTGGGCACTGGGGAGGCTGCAGCTGGAGTGCTGGGTCCAGTTCTGGGCTCCTCAGCATCAGAAGGACATGGAGGTCCTGGAGAGAGTGCAGAGAAGGGCAACCAGGCTGGGGAAGGGGCTGGAGGGCAAATCCTCTGAGGAGCAGCTGAGGGTGTTGAGGCTGGAGAAGAGGAGGCTGAGGGAAGACCTTCACCCCACCTCCCCTGCCCTGCCAGGAGGGTGCAGAGAGGTGGGAGATGGTGTCTTCAGGAGCTGGGACAAGGGGCAATGGGCTCAAGCTGCCCCAGGGCAGGGTCAGCTCAGCTGGGAGGGCAAAGTTCTTCCCTGGCAGAGCTGTCAGGGCCTGGCCCAGGCTGCCCAGGGAGGGGGCTGAGTCCCCACCCCTGGGGGTGTTTAGGAGATGGGGAGATGAGGTCCTCAGGGATCTGGTTATGGAGATGCTGAAGGGCCTGGAGCATCTCCACTGGGAGGAAAGGCTGAGGGACCTGGGGCTCTTCAGCCTGGAGAGAAGCAGCCTGAGAGGGGATCTGATCCCTGGGGATCAAGAGCTGAAGGGTGGGACCCAGGGGGACATGGGCAGCCTCTTCTCAGTGGCTGTGGGGACAGGCCAAGGGGTGATGGGCTCAAGTTGGAGCCCAGGGAGTTCCCCACCAATGTGGGGAAGAACCTCTTCCCAGTGAGGGTGAGGGAGCCCTGGGCCAGGCTGCCCAGTTAAACACACCAGACCTGGGTGTGTTTATCAAACCTCCTGAGAAGACACTCCATTCCCTCATCCAAGTCCTCAATGAAGATATTAAAGAAGATGGACCCCAGTATCAATTCCTGGGGACCACCACTTGTGACTGGGCACCAGTTGGATGTAAGTCCACTCACCACCACTCTTTAAGCCCAGCATCCAGCCAGTTTGGAGCTCAGTGAAGAATCCAAGCCACGGGCCACCAGCTTCTCCAGGAGAATACCATGGGAGATTGGATCACAGGCTTTGCTGAAGTTGATGGAGACCATCTCAAGAGGCTTGCCACCTTCCTCCAGGCTTGTCTCCTGGTCAGAGAAGGAGATGTGGTTAGTCAGGCACTGTGATTCTTTAAACTCATGCTAAACTCGAGATAAAACTCATGCTCAACTCACTTCTCTTCTTCTCCAGGTTCTTCCACCCCATCCCAAGGAGGTCCCCCAACGTTTTGGGGGGTGGGGGGAGGCATCACTGAGAGCTCTGCCCATCCCAAGCAAGGAGAAGCTCAAGCAACGCCTGTGCTGCTGAGGATGGAGGTTGAAGGACCATTGGTTGAGCTACACCGACATCTAGAGGCTTCCACATCAATTGCTCCATCACCAGCTCCTGGGGAGGGGAGGGGTGGGAGGGGGATTTTGCTCCTGGGAAGAGAAGGGATTGATGGGGATGGAAGGAGAGAAGAAGCTTAGACCTTCTCTTTTTGCTTCTTCTCACCTCCTTTCCAGCTTCTTTCCCTGGAGAAGCTTTTAGGAGAAAGGTCCAGGAAGCTGGATGAGATGTAGCAGAGAGTAAAGGTCCCTTTTCTTGCCCCAAATTTGGGACATCTTTATGATTTCCTCTCAAGGAAACCTAGGGCCAGTCATCTGCTTGGACATCTTGTGTGGCCAGTTGATTGGTACAGAAGAAACATCTCAAGCCAGTCCCACCATCTTTGCCACACCTGCCTTTTTGAAGAAGATCTCCAGTTTGGACCACTTGGTTGGGGGCATTTCATTGATCTTTGTAAAGCCCAATGCATGAGGGGAGATGTTGGGTGAAGGTGGACCTCTCATCCAAAGCTCCTACCACAAGGTGGAGGCAGTGGAGCACCAAGGAAGCCATCTGAGCTTTGAAGTCACTCAAGTTTTAGACACAAAAGGCAAGGGGAAAAGCCAAGTTTGCTGGTGGGGCTTTCAAACTGGAAGCATGGACCTGGGTTCTTCTCCTGAAGAAGAAGGAGCTCCTCATCTCCCTCCACTCTGGAGTATGTAGATAGATGGGGAGTGTGGAGCTTACCCACTACACAAGCCACTTCTGCTCACAAACCACGTGTCCAGCAGGTGAGATGACCTCAGTGTCCCACTTCAGGTCCTATTTGAGTTCCTCCAAGGACTAAAGATCAAGGAAGGTAATGAAAAGGAGATGCAAACAGCCATGGAGAGGAGATCTGGGGGAGTTGTGGTCACAGTTCTCTGGTCAACAACCTCCACCTTCTCCAGAGAAGAACAACAACCAGAAAGGTGGAAGAAACTGAGATCTTTCTTCATCTAAAGGACCTACAGAGCTGGTTTGATATTTTAGAAGGACAATTTTGAAGGGTTTGCTTTCAAAAATGGTCCTGGATGAGGAGCAGGTCAGGCCTGGATGAAGCCCAGGGTGATGCTCCATGAGGAAAGCTCTACTTCTGTAGGAAGATGGGCTCATCCAGGTGGTAGATGTTTGTGAGAGGGACATAACAACCCTCAGCAGTGCTAAAAGCTTGGGGGGAGACTGGCTGGAGAGCTGGCAGGTGGAGAAGGACCTGGGGGTGGTGGGTGACCACCAACTGACCATGAGCCAGCAGTGTGGCCAAGGAGGACACCACCATCCTGGCTTGTGGCAGACACAGTGTGGTGAGTAGGTCTGGGGTGGGGATTGTGCCCCTGGGCTGGGCACTGGGGAGGCTGCAGCTGGAGTGCTGGGTCCAGTTCTGGGCTCCTCAGCATCAGAAGGACATGGAGGTCCTGGAGAGAGTGCAGAGAAGGGCAACCAGGCTGGGGAAGGGGCTGGAGGGCAAATCCTCTGAGGAGCAGCTGAGGGTGTTGAGCCTGGAGAAGAGGAGGCTGAGGGAAGACCTTCACCCCACCTCCCCTGTCCTACCAAGAGGGTGCAGAGAGGTGGGTGATGGTGTCTCCAGGAGCTGGGACAAGGGCCAATGGGCTCAAGCTGCCCCAGGGCAGGCTCAGATTGGCCATTAGGAGGAAGTTCTTCCCTATAAGAGTTGTCCAAGCTGCCTAGGAGGAAGGGGGTTGAATCCTCACCCCTGATTGAGAGATCTCAAAGGATCTGCTTGTAGAAGAGGATGGGGGTTTGGTGGGACCTACTGATCTTCAAAGCTCTTGGGTTATGGGGGGGAAAGCAGAAGCAGAGATGGTTCTTCTCTTACTGTAGCAACACCAGGACAAGGTTGTCACCCATTTGGAATAGAATCATTTATTCTCTCTTGGGGGGGGGGGGGTTGGTTGGTGGTTGGTTGGGGTGGGGTGGGAGGAGAAGTCTTTCTTACAGTTGAAGCTGGAAGAGGTTGAGGTTCTTCACCCCCTAGGTAGAAAAAAATCTCTATCTACAAGAGTCACAAGCATCTTCTCATCTTCTCCTCCTGATCCATCCAACCTAAAAAGAAACCATGGGGGGGGGGAGGGAGAAGAAGCAAACCCACCCCACCCCAAATATCCCCCCCACCCCACCCCAAAATCTTTCCTAGAGGGAAGAAAATTCCAGAAGGTTTGGAACCTGGCCATCAAAAGCTCAGCTTTTCTTTTTTTAAGGTGGTGGAGAAAGTTGGGAGCTTATTAAAACCAAGCCCACCACCACCAAACCAAGGAGGACTTAGAAGTCCTTGGAGATAAAATAAAGTGGCTTTTTTTTTCCCCAAAAAAAGATATATACATCAAAAAAAAATGAGGAGTTTTTTAAAAACCCAACCAGAAGAAGGCCTTGGGGGTTTAATGCTAATAGAAAGCTCTAGAAATGTGCATTGGGTCCATGTCTTCTAGGCATAGAGCGAAGGAGAAAGTGCTTCTGGCTTTGAGGAAGGTTCCTCCTGGGTTTAAGTCAGTTCAAAGTACCTGGAAAAAGAGAAAGGAGATGGTGATGACTTCTTTTTGGGAGAGGAAAAGGGGTGAGGGCATCAAGGGAAGGGGTTTGGGAGGTCTAAGTTGGGAGTTTCAGGAGTTATTTGGTGGTTGAGGGTCATGGATCAGAGAATTGGAGGGGTTGAGAGGAACCTCAAGAGATCATGGGGTTCAAGACCCAATGATAAGGGAGTTGGAGCAGGATATGGAATCCCTGTCCCATGGGGAACTCCAGCTCCTGGAGTTGAGGGCCTCTCTGATCCATGGCCCTCCTTGGTTGAGGGCCATGGATCAGAGAGTCACAGGGGTTGAGAGGAACCTCAAGAGATCATGGGGTTCAACCCCAAAATATAGTGGGGTTGGAGCAGGATATGGAATTCCTGTTCCATGGGGAACTCCAGGAGCTCCCCACGGGACAGGAACTCCAGGAGCTACTGGGTTGAGGCCCATGGATCATAGAATCATAGGTGTTGAGAGGAACCTCAAGAGATCATGGGGTTCAAGACTCAAATATAGGAAGGTTGGAGCAGGATATGGAATTCCTGTTCCATGGGGAACTCCAGCTCCTGGAGTTGAGGGCCTCTCTGATCCATGGTCCTCCTTGGTTGAGGGCCATGGATCATAGAATCATAGTGGTTGAGAGGAAGGGACCTCAAGAGATCATTGGGTTCAACACCCAATTATTAGGGGGTTGGAGCAGGATATGGAATTCCTGTCTCATGGGGAACTCCAGGAGCTGCTTGGTTGAGGGCCATGGATCATAGAATCATAGGTGTTGAGAGGAACCTCAAGAGATCATGGGGTTCAACACTCCAATGATAAGGGAGGTTGGAGCAGGATATGGAATTCCTGTTCCATGGGGAACTCCGGAGCTCCTGGAGTTGAGGGCATCTCTGATCCATGGTCCTCCTTGGTTGAGGGCCATGGATCAGAGAATCACAGGGGTTGAGAGGAACCTCAAGAGATCATGGGGTTCAACCCCAAAATATAGTGGGGTTGGAGCAGGATATGGAATTCCTGTCTCATCCAGAGATGATGTGGAACTCCCTCTCATCCAGAGGGATCTGGAGAGGCTGGTGTGTGTTTCCTCACCAAGCTGAGTGGTGGGATTGATGCAATAGAAGTTCAGGAAGCCAACCAGAGGGATCTTGATGGGCTGGAAAGGTGGGTGAACCTAATGAGGTTCCACACTGCCAAGTGTCAGGTGTTGACCTTGGGCTGGAGGAATCCCAGCCATAGACACAGACTGGGAGAAGAGCTCCTGGAGAGCAGCCCTGCTGAGAAGGACCTGGGGGCCATGGGGGATGAGGAGCTTCCCAGGAGCCAGCAGTGGCTCTGGCAGCTGGGAAGGGTGATGGGATCCTGGGCTCCATCAGCAGAGGGGTGGCAGCAGGGACAGGGAGGGGATTGTCCCTCTCTGCTCTGCCCTCCTGAGGTCCCAGCTGGAGTCCTGTGGCCAGAGCTGGGGCCTTCACCACAAGGAAGATGTGGGGCTGGTGGAGAGGGGTCAGAGGAGCCCTGGAGATGCTCAGAGGGCTGGAGCAGAAGAGAGGCTGAGGGAGCTGGCCTGGCTCAGCCTGGAGAAGAGTGATGAGGGGCTGGACCAGGCTGCCCAGAGAGGGGGTGGGTGCCCCATCCCTGAGGGTGTTGAAGGCCAGGTTGGCTGGGGCTCTGGGCAACCTTGTGTAGCTCCAGGCCTGGAGGTTGGTGGCCTTGGGATTGGAGCTGTGTGATCCTTGGGGTCCCTTCCAACCCAGCCCAGTCTGGGATTCTATGATCCAACCCAACCTTACGTACTCACCATGCTTTGAACATCCTCTTGCACCACACCCCCTAGCAAAGCTTTGGGGGGTACCTTAAGGGGTTTTGAAGGAGGTGGTGGGTAAATCAAGGCAGAAGGAGACTAAAGAGGTATGAGATGCCTTGGACAAGGAGTCTTGGTGAGGTGTTATCCATGGAAAAGGTCAATGGAAGAAGAGTTTGAGGAACTTTGGGTGTTAAGGATGTTCTTCCTCCTTAAATTTGGAGGAAGAGGAAAAGGCCAGGTGGTTTCACCACTTCACCCCAGGTTCATCTCAAGGTTTAAGCTCCACCAAACACATCTGCAATGGTTTCTAGAAGCTGGGGCTTTGCCATGAAGGATGAAACCCACTAGTTCTTCCTCCCTGGTATCAGCACTTCATGAATGGTCCTACCTATCCATGGAAAACCACTTCAGTGTTCTTCCAAAGTTGGGGAGAAACCAGACCATCTTGGTCCTTCAGAGTGATTGGGAGAAGTTGAGGCAGGTAAAGCTGAAGGAGATGGGACTCACCTGCTGTTCTTCTCATGCTTCATCTCCATTATCCATCTCCACATCCAGGTCTTTCGTCGTGTCGGCGGCTCTGGACAGAATATCTGCCATGAGGGCCTCCTCCAGCTTCTTCCTCACCTGTTGGACCCGTTCTTCTTGTTTCCTGGAGGAGGAGAGGAGAAGGAGGGTGAAACATCAATCCTTCAAGCTTAGGAGGAACCTAGGAGGGTAAGACTTGCATGGACAATGACTCAGGATTGGGTTCTCAACTCTTCTTGGAGCTTAAGAGAAGGACACAATGAGTAGGTTCTAGTTGGATGGGACCTACAATGGTTCTTGAGTCCAACTGCCTGACACCTCCAGGGTTGATGGAAAGTTAGAGCAGGTCATTAAGGACATTGTCTTAATTAGATATTACTACTGGACAGCCTGGGCCAGGGAAGAACTTTGCCCTCCCAGCTGAGCTGACCCTGCCCTGGGGCAGCTTGAGCCCATTGCCCCTTGTCCCAGCTCCTGAAGACACCATCAACAACCTCTCCAGAGCCTCCCTTCAGGTCAGGGAAGGTGGGGAGAAGGTCTCCCCTCAGCCTCCTCTTCTCCAGCCTCAACACCCTCAGCTGCTCCTCAGAGGATTTGCCCTCCAGCCCCTTCCCCAGCCTGGTTGCCCTTCTCTGCACTCTCTCCAGGACCTCCATGTCCTTCTGATGCTGAGGAGCCCAGAACTGGACCCAGCACTCCAGCTGCAGCTTCCCCAGTGCCCAGCCCAGGGGCACAATCCCCTCCCCAGACCTACTGGCCACACTGTGTCTGACACAAGCCAGGATGGTGGTGTCCTCCTTGGCCACACTGCTGGCTCATGGTCAGTTGGTGGTCACCCACCACCCCCAGGTCCTTCTCCACCTGCCAGCTCTCCAGCCAGTCTCCCCCAGCCTGTAGCTCTGCTCAGGGTTGTTGTGTCCCATGGGCAGCACTCTGCTCTTGGCCTTGTTAAACCTCATCCCACTGGGCTCAGCCCATGGGTCCAACCTGGTCAGGTCTCTTTGAAGAACCTCAAACAGATCAAGACTTCCTCCTAACTTAGTTCCACCTTAATTTTATACCTGAGAAGAGCTGGGGACTGTGGAAACATCTAGAAAGAGCCTGGTCCTACTTGGAAAGGGCAATCATGAAGATACCCAAGAAAACTCAGGAGCAAAACCTACTGGGTGGTGGGAAGTGGTCAGCAAAGTCCAAGCAGGAGAAAGGGTTGGGTAAAACTCCAAGGTGGGATTGTCTGAAAGGACTTGTAACCTTCAGGTAGAGGAAACATCTGAAGCTTGAGCCAATCCACCTCAAGAAAGACTCTTGAGAAGAATGGTGGATTGGGCTACAAAGCAGAGCAGATGAGAAGATACTTCTCCTCAACTCATCCCAAGGGAGATGAGAGAGAGAGAGAGAAGCCCACACTGGAGCAGCTCTGCTAGAGGAGCTTGTGAGCCCATGAAGGACCAGGCTGGAGAAGTCTGGGCCTGAGGGATTGCACCCCATGGAAGGACCCATGCTGGGGAAGAGCTGAAGCCCTGTGGGGAAGGACTCATGTTGGAGAAGTCCATGGAGGACTGTGTGCTGTGGGTGGGACCTCAGGGTGCAGCAGGGGAAGGGGGTGAGGAATGTCCTCCTCAACTAAGAAGGAAAACAACTGGTGAGGAACTGACCCAAACCCCCATTCCCCCAGTCTGTTCTGCCCAGGATACTGATGGGGAACAACATCTCCTCATCCTTCTCTCCACTCCTGAACTTCTCCAGATCGATCTTCTCCCCTATCCAGCTGACAAAGGGAAGTGTTAGACCACCTTAGGTGGCATCTGGCTTCCAACCATGGTCAAAGCCTAGCTTTTCCTTTGGTGGTGGACCTCCTAAACCTTACCTAATGTCATCATCTGTGACTATGAAGGCTTTGCAGAGGGGTTGAGATGTGTTGAGCCACACAGCCGGGTTCTTCTCAACCGCCGCCGAGTGTTGGCCAGTGATGGGGGCAGAACTGGTGTGCAAAGCACTGGCAACAGCAGACAACAGGGTGTCATCATTGTTACCTGGGCCAACTCCTAGAAGAAAGGAAGGTTGGATGGTCACCTTGCCCTTTTGAAGGTCATCTCCTAAGGTGGAGGTGAAGGAAAAGTCAAGTGAAGGAGGTACCTTGAAGACCTTTAGGTAGCTCCATGGATTTGATGATTTGTTCGCTGACGTCGGAGGCGCTGAGGCCTTGTAGCCTCTTCTCCCAGAAGAGCTGGAGAAGACAGAAGACAAGGTGACTCATTAGGAACAGTGGAAAGAACCCCTCCCACAACCCCCAACTCTCAATCCATTCCATCTCTTCAGTTATTAGGTGGGACCATGGGTCCACCTCTCAGAGAACGTGGTGTCTGGACTCAAGAGATTGGTGGTTAGTGAGGAGGGTGGCCCTACTGCTCCGGTCTCCATGGTCTCCATGGTCTCCATGGTCTCCATGGTCTCCATGGTCTCCATGGTCTCCATGGTCTCCATGGTCTCCATGGTCTCCATGGTCTCCATGGTCTCCATGGTCTCCATGGTCTCCATGGTCTCCATGGTCTCCATGGTCTCCATGGTCTCCATGGTCTCCATGGTCTCCATGGTCTCCATGGTCTCCATGGTCTCCTGTCTCATCACAGAGCTGTAGGGGTTTGGATGGGACCTTCAGAGCTCATCAGGTCCAACCCCCTGCCAAAGCAGGGTCCCCTAGGACAGGAGACATCCAGATGGGGCTGGAATCTCTCCAGAGAAGGAGACTTCACACCCCCTGGGCAGCCTGGCCCAGGGCTCCCTCACCCTCACTGGGAAGAAGTTCTTCCCCATGTTGGTGGGGAACTTCCTGGGCTCCAACTTGAGCCCATCACCCCTTGTCCTGTCCCCACAGACACAGAAGAGGCTGCCCATGTCCCCCTGGGTCCCACCCTTCAGCTCTTGATCCCCAGGGATCAGATCCCCTCTCAGGCTGCTTCTCTCCAGGCTGAAGAGCCCCAGGTCCCTCAGCCTTTCCTCCCAGGGGAGATGCTCCAGGCCCTTCAGCATCTCCCTGTCCCTCCTCTGGACTCTCTCCAGGAGATCCCTGGCTGGTTGATCCCAGGGAACCCAGAACTGGCCACAAACACTCCAGAGTAGATGGAGAAGCTGTGAACTTGGTCAAAGAGGACAACCTTCCCTTGCTCTTGAAGAGAAATCAATCCCATCCCTCAAGATTTATGATGAAGTTTGTTCTCCAAACCTTCATGGGTTCTCCCATCTCCAGTCTGAACCTCTATACCTCTTCCTGGGCAGAAGATGCCAAGCTGGAGGAGATCCTGGACAAGTGTTTGTCTATCAACTACTCCAGAAGTAGCTCTTAGGGGACAGAGGGAGTGGGCAGAAGATGCTACTACAAACACAGAAGAAGCTTCTCCATTACTCAGCTCACATGATGAAGATGCAACCATTCCACATCTGAGGTGGCCCCATCCCTGGGGGTGTTGAAGGCCAGGTTGGCTGAGGCCCTGGGCAACCTTGTGTAGCTCCAGGCCTGGAGGTTGGTGGCCCTGCCTGTGGCAGGGGGTTGGAGCTGTGTGATCCATGGGAGTCCCTTCTAATCCCCTCCTTGTCCCTGCTGCCACCCCTCTGCTGATGGAGCCCAGGATCCCATCACCCTTCCCAGCTGCTGGTTCCTGGGAAGTTCCTCATCCCCCATGACCCCCAGGTCCTTCTCAGCAGGGCTGCTCTCCAGGAGCTCTTCTCCCAGTCTGTATCTATGGCTGGGATTCCTCCAGCCCAAGGTCAACACCTGACCCTTGGCAGTGTGGAACCTCCTGAGGTTCCCCCACCTTTCCAGCCCATCAAGATCCCTCTGGATGGCTTCCTGACCTTCTACTGCACCAACCCCACCCCTCAGCTTGGTGGCATCTCATTGGTGGATGAAAACCTGCTCAGTTTTAGGATTTGCATGAAGTAGCAGCTGGAGAAGACACAGTGGACAGGGTTAAACCCCAGATCCTTCATTTATGGATGTCTGAGTGTTCTGGGTTCAAAGAACCTCAGCTGCCAAGTCCTCCATGTCCTAGGAGATGCTTCAACCTTCACTAAGTCCATAGTGATGCAATAACCTCCTGCCAAGCAAGAGATAAGAGTCCTTATCAGTCAAATTTATGAGGTTAAGGACAACCCTGGTCTCCACCCCACCTCTTCCACAAGAGGAAGGTGATGCCAAGGTCCTCAGGGTGGAGCAGAGGTTCCACTTCCTTGTTGTTGAGAGAAACCTTGCTTCCTTCCTAACTGCTTCTTGTCCAAGAGAAGCTGGTGAGGAGGTGGTGGGTGACCACCTAACCCATCATCTCCCAAACCTTCTAAGCAACTAGGACTTCTTCTGTCAGACCAGGAAGAAGCCAACAGAGACTTGCCTCTCTGGTGGAAGAACCATCAAATCCAAACAGATCATGAGGTGTTCCTTTTCCTGAAGAGAAAGAAAAGGTCCTCCTGCAGTTGGTCAAGGAATGGAAGGTCATGAGAAATCTCCTGCTGGAAAGGAACCCATCCCAGCTCCATTGTTTGTAAAGGAAAAGGCTGAAGGTTCTTCATATTCAAATGTTCTCAGAGGTTGGAGCTGGCAGGTGGAGAAGGACCTGGGGGTGGTGGGTGACCACCAACTGACCATGAGCCAGCAGGGTGGCCAAGGAGGACACCACCATCCTGGCTTGTGTCAGACACAGTGTGGTGAGTAGGTCTGGGGAGGGGATTGTGCCCCTGGCCTGGGCACTGGGGAGGCTGCAGCTGGAGTGCTGGGTCCAGTTCTGGGCTCCTCAGCATCAGAAGGACATGGAGGTCCTGGAGAGAGTGCAGAGAAGGGCAACCAGGCTGGGGAAGGGGCTGGAGGGCAAATCCTCTGAGGAGCAGCTGAGGGTGTTGAGCCTGGAGAAGAGGAGGCTGAGGGGAGACCTTCTCCCCACCTCCCCTGCCCTGAAGGGAGGCTCTAGAGAGGTGGGAGATGGTGTCTTCAGGAGCTGGGATGAGGGGCAATGGGCTCAAGCTGTCCCAGGGCAGGGTCAGATTGGTCATTAGGAGAAAGTTCTTCCCTGGCAGAGTTGTCAGGGCCTGGCCCAGGGAGGGGGCTGAGTCCCCACCCCTGGGGGTGTGTAGAAGATGTGGAGATGAGGTGCTCAGGGATCTGGTTATGGAGATGCTGAAGGGCCTGGAGCATCTCCCCTGGGAGGAAAGGCTGAGGGACCTGGGGCTGGAGAAGAAGCAGCCTGAGAGGGGATCTGATCCCTGGGGATCAAGAGCTGAAGGGTGGGACCCAGGGGGCCATGGGCAGCCTCTTCTCAGGGGCTGTGGGGACAGGCCAAGGGGTGATGGGCTCAAGTTGGAGCACAGGGAGTTCCCCACCAACATGGGGAAGAACTTCTTCCCAGTGAGGGTGAAGGAGCCCTGGCTGCCCAGTGGTGGTGGTGGGTGGTGGTGTGTATGGAATCTCCTTTCTCTGAAGACCCTCAAGCCCATTTCCAAGTTGGTTTCAACCTTGTGAGCAGTGAAGGTGGCCCCAGGTCCCCTCTTACCTGTCGTGGCTGCTCGGTGAGGCGCTGGGGGTCAGATCTCACTTTGTTACTGGGATGGTTGGTGACTTTGGTGACAGGTTGCTTGAAGATGGAGGCGGTTTGGCGGATGGGGAGGGTGGTGTTCAGGTCTGGTTTCCCCTGTTTAGAAGAAGACACATGAAGTGAATGCTTCTATCTTCTACAGAACCACCACCCCACCTCTTCCTCTCCTCCCCCCCCACCCCAATTCAGCTTCTTCTACTGCTACTCAAGAGGAGAAGGCTTCTTGGAGTGAAGGTTCTCCACTCCTCCATTTGGAAGGCATTCAAAAACCAAGGTGACACTTAACTAGTCCCACCTTCTTGAGAAGATCCATACTACTCCAAAGTCTACCTCTTCTCTCCTTTAATTAGACACATCAATTAAGTGATTTGACCTCTGGGAAGAGAGAACTTCCCCCATCTGGTGGTCAGTCAAATGAGATGTTCAAAGCTTCCTCAAAATACCTCTGGAACCACCAGGTTCCAAGTCTTGAAGACACCAGGTTCCTACAGAAGTTTGGTCCCCAATTTCTCAAGTGGTTCATACATCACCCAAGTCTTCATGAAGTGAAGTCACTTCTTCTGGAATGGAATTAAACCTAGGTGGACTTCAACAAGGCTTTTGAGAAAGTCAACTCTCATTGGGTTTGCAAACTGAGGTGGTGGGTGCCCCATCCTTGGGGGTGTTCAAGGCCAGGTTGGATGGGGACAACCTTGTGTAGCTCCAGGCCTGGAGGTTGGTGGCCCTGCCTGTGGCAGAAAGGTTGGAGCTGTGGGATCCTTGGGGTCCAACCCAGCCCAGTGTGGGATTCTATGATTCCCAAGTGTCACGTCTACCATGGGTCACATCAAAGCCTTCAGAGATACCAGCAACAACCCCAGAAGTATTTGGGATTTGGTGGGTGGGGTGATTTCTCCCATAACCCCCAAGACTGAAGAAGAAGAAGAAGAAGACACCCCATCACCTGCCCATCACTCCAGCTCTTCTAAAGCTGTCAACCCTCATCCTTCAGAGGGCTGGAGGACCTCTCCTATGAAGACAGGCTAGGAGAGTTGGGCTTGTTCAGCCTGGAGAAGAGAAGGCTCCGTGGAGACCTAGTTGTGGGGCCACCAGGAAAGCTGTGGAGGGATGTTTGTAAGGACCTTGGGTGACAGGAGGAGGAGTGATGGCTTTAAACTAGAGCAGGGCAGGTTTAGATGAGACCTTAGGAAGAAGTTCTTCATTCTGAGGGTGGTGAGACACTGGCCCAGGTTGCCCAGAGAGGTGGTGGAGGCCCCTTCCCTGGAGATATTCAAGGTCAGGCTTGATGGGGCTCTGAGCAACCTGCTCTAGTGAAGATGTCCCTGCTCACTGCAGGAGGTGGGACTGGGTGGAGTTTGAAGCTCTGAAGGTCCCTCCAAGCCAACCCAACCTGTGAGTCTATCCCCAAGCAGCACCTGGCTTTGATTTTTCAAGCACATAGACCTCTTTCAGAGCTCTGCTTGAGCAACCCAACAGGGTAGTCCTTCCACCATCATGATGTCCTCTTGTCTTTGAGCCTACCTCAGTTCTTGCAAGGTGGATGGCCAATGAGAAGAGGACTGAGAAGTCATCCTTCTCCTATGTGAACTTGCTATCAAGAGAACCATCACCTCTGCACTCCAGAGAAGTAATCTGTATCATGAAGAACATCTACAGGTAACCCCAAAATACCTCCTGCCACACCACAACAGCTCTTAGGGTGGTTGCTCCTACCCAACTACTTGAGTCATCTGGTGGGTGAAGGAGAGAAAGAAGGCAGGAGGCTCCTTCTTGGAGGCTCCTCAGGTGCTATTAGATCCATCCTGGTAGGAAGATCTGGTTTGGAAACTTCTAACCAGGCATGAAGAAGCAATCTCAACATCTGAAAGGGTTGCAGTTTTCAAGTGGGAGAAGCAAGTGGAAGATATCTTCAGCTCCAGCCCTAAGAACTGGTTGAGTCTGGTCTAACTGGGAGCACAGGGGTTTCCAAAGCCCTTTTCATCTCCTAACCTTTCCTGCAGGTAGCCTCAGGTCACTAAGAGAGAAATGCTTTGGTCATGGCTTGTTACCATGAGCTTCACGTGGTGGATACCAGTTATGGGTTCTACCTTCCCTCCTCCCCCCAACTCATGATGCCACCAGAAGGTTTAAGGTAATTCAAGCATCCTAGATGAACATGGAACCACCAATCAGAGCTAGAGAGCAATCACCTGGATTGGCATGAAGTGTTTTGATTGACCTCTGTCTACCATCCAAGCTTCACGTTCCTCAGCTTGGGACACCAAGTTCAAAGTAGTAGCTGATGCTTTCAAGTCCAAGTCCCTGAGGTGGATGGAAGGGACCCCAAGGATGAGAGAGCTCCAACCCTCCTGTCCACCAACCTCCAGGCCTGGAGGACAGGAGGGTTGGAACACTGTGATCCTTGGGGTCCCTTCCAACCCAACCCAGTCTGGGATTGGATGAGCTGGGGTTGGACTTGAAGATCTCCTAAGGTCCCTTCCAACCTCTACAACCCTGGGATTGAAGTGACTTTGCAAGCCATGGTGAGCAGAGTATATCTACCTCAGAGGTTCCATCACTTAACTCCTACCTGAGAAGAGCTCAGGTCCTAATTACCCTAATTAGCATCTTACTTCTCCTCTACTTTGTTTCCTTTCTACTCATCATGACATCTGGGCTTGGTGAGCTCCAAGTGTCTCTTCTTCACCCCTCTGAGTAGCAAACATGAGAAAGAAAGTCTCTGAGGAAGGAAAACTTCAAAGCTCAACCATCTCCAGAACATCAGATGGATGAGGAGGTTGAGAGGAGGGGGGATTGTCCCACATCCATGAGGAGCAACTGAGAGTTGGAGAAACTTCTTCAGAACAACTCCTCAACCAGTGGGCTGTTAAGATGGCTTTGTGACAAAGGAAAGGGCTTCCAGACCATCTCAGTAGCACCAAAAAGATCTCTACAACCAACATCTGTCTTCTTCTGAGCTTTCCAGACAGAAGATGCTGCCTACATGGAGGTCAGGCCCAGGTGGCTTCATTCCAAGTGGAGATGAAGGTTCAACCATTCAGTTGAACAGAGCTTGAAGCTTCAGAAACACAAGGACATGGTGGGATTTTACATCACTCAACTGCTGTCCCAACCCCAAAGTTCTTCCTGAGCTGGAAGCTCCACCAAGGCACCAGCTAGAGGAACACTCAAGGTTCCCTGATCCTATGGACTCACCACAAGTACTTCATGCACAGGTAAGAGTTCCCCACCAAGATGGGGGGAGAACTTCTTCACTGTGAGAGGGGGTTGGATGGGACCTTCAGAGCTCAGCAGGTCCAATCCCACCCTGCCAAAGCAGGGTCCCTAGGACAGGGCACACAGGGAGACATCCAGATGGGGCTGGAATCTCTCCAGAGAAGGAGACTCCACACCCCCCTGGGCAGCCTGGCCTCACCCTCACTGGGAAGAAGTTCTTCCAGATGTTGGTGGGGAACTCCCTGGGCTCCAACTTGAGCCCATCACCCCTTGTCCTGTCCCCACAGCCACTGAGAAGAGGCTGCCCATGTCCCCCTGGGCCCCACCCTTCAGCTCTTGATCCCCAGGTCCCTCTGAAGAGCCCCAGGTCCCTCAGCCTTTCCTCCCAGGGGAGATGCTCCAGGCCCTTCAGCATCTCCCTGTCCCTCCTCTGGACTCTCTCCAGGAGATCCCTGGCTGGTTGAGCCCTGAACTGGCCACCACACTCCAGGTGGGGCCTGAGCAGGGCAGAGCAGAGGGGGAGGATCCCCTCCTGTGACCTGCTGCCCACACTCCTGATGCCCCCCAGGAGCCCATTAGCCTCCTTGGGCACACTGCTGGTTCATGGCCACCCTGTCACCCACCAGGACCTCCAGGTCCTTCTCCACAGAGCTCCTCTCCAACAGGTCACCCCCAGCCTGTCCTGATCCAAGTGGTTGAAAGTCACTTAGACCCAGAGAGCAGGTTCACCAGTCTCTAGTAAGGTGGGGGTTTAATCAAGAAGTCTATTCTTCTAAGCAGAACATCATCCTGGATCTCCTGGGTTCATCTTCAGTTGTATCCCTTAGTTGATTGTCCCTCCAGAAGCCCTTCAGATAGCTTGAAGAACATCATTTGTGAGGGGAAAGCTCCAAATGGGAACAACAATGAGAAGATTCAAGGCCAGGTTGGATGAGGTCCTGGGCAACCTTGTGGAGCTCCAGGCCTGGAGGTGGGAGCTTCACAAGGGAGGAGCCTGGGAGCTTCACAAGGGAGGAGCCTGGGAGCTTCACAAGGGAGGAGCCTGGGAGCTTCACCTAGGAGGAACTGGGAGCCTCACCAGGGAGGAGGTTGGAGCTTCACCCAGGAGTTGCTGGGAGCTTCACCCAGGGAGGAGCTGGGAGCTTCACCCAGGGAGGAGCTGGGAGCTTCACCCAGGGAGGAGCTGGGAGCTTCACCCAGGGAGGAGCTGGGAGCTTCACCCAGGGAGGAGCTGGGAGCTTCACCCAGGGAGGAGCTGGGAGCCTCACCCTCTTGCCATCAACAGTCCTAATTTACCCCCTTTAGAAGAGGATCCTTCAAGTAGGTGAGGAGCACTGAGGTTCTCAGTGCCTGGCCAACTCCTCATTTCCTCAACCCTTTTAGATCCCTACCTCACCTCAGCTTGGGTTCCTCTTGGGAGGAACAGAGCAATCCTTCTAATGAGATGGTTTAAAGTGTCTACTACCCCCTGGTGGCAACTCAACCACACGTGACCCATCTCCGAGGGCTTGAAGAGCACCAAAGGAAGACCTAGAAGGAAGGTTGGGGTGGGGTGGGATGAGCCTTAAACATGAGGTAGGGTCTAACAAACCTTAGTTTGATTGAGAGAATCATTCCTTAGTCTCTGTTTGTTCTTCTGCAATTTACTGGGCATCATCTTTCCAGTCCTGAAGTCAAAGCTGCTGAGATCAACAGTGTTCCCCAGGTATCTTGCCAACTGAGGTTTGCTTCTGAACTTCTTACCACTTGGACTAAAAAGAAGAAAAGACTTTAGTATGGGTGGAGGTTGGACAAGAGAAGACAACCTTGACTACTTAGCATCAGGTTTGAGACCTTCTGGAAAGAGCTAGGAAGCTCCTCGTTGAGTTGAGGTTGGTGGTGGCCCTGCTTTCCCCCAACCTCTGGTTTCATCCTGTGCTGTTGGGTGCAAGGTTTGGAGTGAGGAGTAGTTCAGGTCCACCCTTCAACTCATCAGTAACCCATCTGAGGGGTACCAGCAAGGGTGGTAGAGGTACAGAATGAGGATTTGAGGTGAGACCTTCATGCCATTGGGTCTCTTCCCACCGGTGGGCAAAGCCAGAGAAGCAACTGAGCAACAAGCAAGCAGCAAGCAAGGTGAGGTAGAACATGAAACAGGTCCAAAGCTGTGATCAGGGATTTAGATCCCACCAGAACCAAAGGGGACAAGTTGTAGGGGACTTATTGAAGTCATCTTCATTTGGAAGGAGGGAATTCTTCTTCCCCCTCCCACCCCCACCTCAAAGTCCTGGCTGGTGGGGGTTTTTTGAGGAACATCAACAAATATCCAAGTTATCCTAAGGTGGTGGTACCCATCTTTACATCCCAGAACCTTCTAGCCCTTCATCTCTACTTTGGTCTCAAGCATCCAGAAGAAACACATCTTGGTGGACATGCTGCACCTAATACATGCTTAGTCCACACATTTCTTCACTGGGGCTACCTCTACACTTACTAACTGGTCTACACACCCTGAAACATCTCCAAGTACTCCTCAACCAGACCTTCTGACCCTGGCTGGACTCTGTGGTTTCATTGCCAAAGGTCCTATCATTGCTCTATGTCGTTGGTTCCACCAGGATATACCTTCAAATGAGCTTCATGTCCAGCAGTAGCTCCTAAACCAAAGGTTCAAGGACTGAAAGATGCTCCTGGCCTGAATCATCTCCAGGTGTCCCACAACCAGACCTTCTGACCCTAGGGCTCAGGGCTTTCCTTGCCAAAACAAAGGTCCTATCATTGCTCTGTATCATTTCTGGTTCCACCAGGATATACCTTCAAATGAGCTTCATGCCCAGCAGTAGCTCCTAAACCAAAGGTTCAAGGACTGAAAGATGTTCCTGGCCTGAATCATCTCCAGGTGTCCCACAACCAGATGTTCTGACCTTGGGACTCAGGGCTTTTGTTGCCAAGGTCCTAACCATTCCCACCACAACACCAGGTTGTGAGAGCTCCTCAGCTCCATGAGAAAGGGCTCAAGCCCCACCATGAGAAGGGCTCAAGCCCCACCATGAGAAGCCAAGTGTCCTCCATCTAATCAATATTGGTCTCCAATGAACCAAGTCTTAAAACCAGATCATAACCTCAAGGTAACCTCCTCAAGGATGGGTGTGGGAGAGGTGGCTAAAGACCCCCCACCAGATATACATAGACACACATCTCTCACCCCAAAAGTCTTCTCTGCTTCCATCCAACCTGGCTTTGAACCCTGTCAGGGAGCCCATGGAAACCCCAGGTTCTCTGGACACCCTGGACCAGGGTTTTTTTCTCCTCCACAAGAAGGATTTCTGGCTTTGCACAAGTCTAGGTAGATGCCATCAAGTCTTCTTCTCATATCCCCATCAGAAAAAGCCACCAAATAAGCTTAGGATGAAGCCTCATCTTAGGAATTATCTTCCAAGCTTTCCTCATGAAGATAAAACCCTGAAGGAGAAGGATGAAGCCATGGTGGGACCACATGTTCTCTGCTCCAGAAACTTCTTGAGCCCAGAGCTAAGTGACTACTCAAAGGGTGTGGAAATCTGCCATCTTCTATTGTCTCCTAATTCTGGAGAGCAGCCCTGCTGAGAAGGTCATGGTGGAGGTGTTCAAGGCCAGGTTGGCTACAACAACCTTGTGTAGCTCCAGGCCTGGAGGTTGGTGGCCCTGCCTGTGGCAGGGGGTTGGAGCTCTGAGACCCTTGGGGTCCCTTCCAACCCAGCCCAGTCTGTGAAGCTCTTAGCAGGGATGGGTTGCAACCTAGCCAGCCACCAGAGAGGGATCTGCCTTAGCTTCTGCTGCCACATTTCCCACATGCCCCATGGATTCCCATCAGCCTTTCTGAGATCTAAGTGGTGGATGAACCATCTGGTGCCTCTGAGAAAGAGCAGGAGTGGCTTTCCTTCATCCCTGAGGACATCACCTTCTGTTCCTTCTTGGTTTCATCCTAAATTATCTCCTTCTCTTTGAAGTCACTCAATCCTTCCTGATTAGTGCCTCAGCAGAGAACCACAGGGGTTGGAAGGGACCTCAAGAGATCATCAAGTCCAACCCCCCTCTACCAAAGCAGGGTCCTCCTAGGACAGGTCAATGTCCAGATGGGGCTGAAACATCTTCAGAGAAGGAACCTCCACACCCCCTTGGACAGCTTGGCCCAGAGCTCCAAAGCACATCACCTCCCACAACTCCAGCAGTAGCTTACAACAACCAAGAAGCCCTGGCTTTCTCCTCACCCACCATCATCTCCTCCATCACCCCGTCCATAAACCTACAGGATTGGCCATCCTCCAGCCTCAGTGACATCAAGTGAGTCACAATCATTTCCCACCACTCCTGGTGTCACTCCAGTTCCCACCTCTGAAAGCCCAGCCTATCAAAGCCCTACCACCATGCTTAACTTATGGATTCCTTCCTCATTTGGTCCTCCTCAAGGTCTTGAAACCAAGTTGAAGTTCCAACTTGGTTTGGAGTTGAAAAGAAAAGCAGGAGGAGAGGGTTTGAAGGCTTCTTCTGTCTGAGAAGGTCCCACTGGATGATCCCTTGGAGATATTTTAGAAGTTGAAAGGGAGGAAGCTCAGGTTGCCACAGAAGAGCTCACACAGCCTAAAATCTCAGCAGGTCCAGCAGCATGGACCTGAACATTATTAGAGACTCATGTAAGGTGGGAAGGGACCTTTAGAGGTCATCTAGTCCAATCCTCCTGCAGTGAGCAGGGACATCTTCACTAGATTAGGTTGCTCAGAGCCCCATCAAGCCTGAGCTTGAATGTCTCCAGGGATGGGGCCTCCACCACCTCTCTGGGCAGCCTGGGCCAGTGATCCACCACAGTGGATGACCATAGTGAAGAATTTCTCCTAATATCCAACCTAAATCTCCCCTTTGCAAGGTTAAAACCACCCTCCATGGTCCTACTGCTCCATGCCCTCAGGAACAGTTCTTCCTCAGCTTCCTACAGGCACCTTTCAGGGACTGGAAGGTGCTATAAGGTCCACCTGGAGCCTTCTCTTCTCCAGGCTGAACATCCCCAACTCTCTCAGCCTGGCTTCACAGGAGAGGTGCTCCAGCTCTTGGACCTCCTTCTGGATGCTCTCCAACAATTCCACATCCTTCTTGTGCTGAGGGCTCCAAAGCTGGACACAGAACTCCCAGTGAGGTCTCCCCAGAGTAGAGCAGAGGGGACAGAAGCCCTTCTCTTGACCACACTCTGGTGATGTTAGGGTTGGCTTTTGGGGCTCTTCTCCAGCCTCAACACCCTCAGCTGCTCCTCAGAGGATTTGAGCCCATTGCCCCTTGTCCCAGCTCCTGAAGACACCATCTCCCACCTCTCTGCACCCTCCTGGCAGGGCAGGTGGGGAGAAGGTCTCCCCTCAGCCTCCTCTTCTCCAGCCTCAACACCCCCAGCTCCCTCAGCTGCTCCTCAGAGGAT
Organism: Hypotaenidia okinawae; assembly: GCA_027925045.1. Lineage (NCBI taxonomy): Eukaryota > Metazoa > Chordata > Aves > Gruiformes > Rallidae > Hypotaenidia > Hypotaenidia okinawae. Next base: position 33,007 of record BSDF01000042.1, on the reverse strand, counting down.
TTGCCCTCCAGCCCCTTCCCCAGCCTGGTTGCCCTTCTCTGGACTCACTCCAGGACCTCCATGTCCTTCTGATGCTGAGGAGCCCAGAACTGGACCCAACACTCCAGCTGCAGCCTCCCCAGTGCCCAGGCCAGGGGCACAATCCCCTCCCCAGACCTACTGGCCACACTGTGTCTGACACAAGCCAGGATGGTGGTGTCCTCCTTGGCCACCCTGCTGGCTCATGGTCAGTTGGTGGTCACCCACCACCCCCAGGTCCTTCTCCACCTGCCAGCTCTCTCCAGCCAGTCTCCCCCAGCCTGTAGCTCTGCTCAGGGTTGTTGTGTCCCATGTGCAGCACTCTGCACTTGGCCTTGTTGAACCTCATCCCATTGGGCTCAGCCCATGGGTCCAACCTGGCCAGATCCCTCTGAAGATCCTCCTCACCACAGGAGCCTCAAGCTCTAAATAAATGAAACATCTACAAGGGCAGCAGGTTTGTTTTGCCTTTGGAGAGTGTTCAGGACCCTCTCCAGATGAAGACCTCATTAGCAGGACTCATTCCATGCTCTAATTACCTCAGGGAAGGAGAAGCAAAAAGCTGATGGAGAAGATAAACCCCAAAGTGTGAGCATCAAGCTGAAATCTGGACTTGCTGGGTTTTAAAGATGAAGGTAAAGGTCTCTCCTTCTCCACATCATCCACACCCCCCCAAAAATCATCCCCACCCCACCCCAGAATTAAACTAATCCTAATGGAACTCTCTGGCATTGATGTTCTCCTCAAACCACAACCCAAACTTCAAAGGGGTGTCTGTTTGCCCCATGGGTGGGAAAGCTTTTGTAGTTGGCTTCTTTTCATCTTAGCCAGCTTTTTAAAGAGCCATCCCATAATAGTATTCTGGCTTGCCTTTTGTTCCCCCCCCCCCCCCAAAGAATATAAGCATCAAAGTCAAAAGAATATTAACTCCTTGTTGGTCTGGAAGAAGCTCAGGTCATGGCAGAGTTGGAGAAGGATTTGGCCAGCAGTTCAATGCTCCAGGAGGTTCTAGAGACTAAAGGTGGAGAGAGAAACCAAGAGCCAAGATACCTGAGCTCAAACCTTCCCACTTCACCCAGGCTTTTGGGGGGAGTCTGGAAGCATCTCTGAGGCTTTGGTAGGCCAGCAGCACCTCCTACCTCCTAGTACATTGACTAGTACTTGAATAAACATCTCAATGTCCATTTGCTAGGACATTAGGCCTGACACTAATAGGTTACTACTAGGAGAAGCACCTGAGAAACCTTCTTGGTGGAGGTAGAGTCTCTGAGGAACATGGGTCATGAGCACAGCAGCACCTCCTACCTCCTAGTACATTGACTAGTACTTGAATAAACATCTCAATGTCCATTTGCTAGGACATTAGGCCTGACACTAATAGGTTACTACTAGGAGAAGCACCTGAGAAACCTTCTTGGTGGAGGTAGAGTCTCTGAGGAACATGGGTCATGAGCACAGCAGCACCTCCTACCTCCTAGTACATTGACTAGTACTTGAATAAACATCTCAATGTCCATTTGCTAGGACATTAGGCCTGACACTAATAGCTTACTGCTAGGAGAAGCACCTGAGAAACCTTCTTGGTGGAGGTAGAGTCTCTGAGGAACATGGGTCATGAGCACAGCAGCACCTCCTACCTCCTAGTACATTGACTAGTACTTGAATAAACATCTCAATGTCCATTTGCTAGGACATTAGGCCTGACACTAATAGGTTACTACTAGGAGAAGCACCTGAGAAACCTTCTTGGTGGAGGTAGAGTCTCTGAGGAACATGGGTCATGAGCACAGCAGCACCTCCTACCTCCTAGTACATTGACTAGTACTTGAATAAACATCTCAATGTCCATTTGCTAGGACATTAGGCCTGACACTAATAGGTTACTACTAGGAGAAGCACCTGAGAAACCTTCTTGGTGGAGGTAGAGTCTGAGGAACGTGGTTCATATGAGCAGAGCAGCTTGATTGGAAAGAGGAACCCAGCTTGAAACACAACCTCCTCCTGCCCTGCAGAGAGAGGGGAAGATACTCCACCCCCTGTGGGGAGGAGTTAGGAAAGGACTGAGTAGTGAAGATACACAAGGTATTCAGGAAGAGGACCTCTTCTTCCTTCTTCAGGAGGAGGAAAAAATCACTTCCCAGCTCACCTTTGCTGAGTGTTTATTGTGAGGACAACATGGTCATCAAGGGGAATTCCCACCTTCTTTAAGAGGAGGTGGATTCCTGGAGGGTTGGGGGTTGTCCTACAGTCAGTGTCACCATTTTTAATGTCACTTCCCCAAATCCAGGGAGCTTCTATTCCTCAATATTCACAGGGATCTTCTGAAGAGACTCCAGAGGAGGTATCAACCAGCCAGGGATCTCCTGGAGAGAGTCCAGAGGAGGGACAGGGAGATGCTGAAGGGCCTGGAGCATCTCCCCTGGGAGGAAAGGCTGAGGGACCTGGGGCTGGAGAAGAAGCAGCCTGAGAGGGGATCTGATCCCTGGGGATCAAGAGCTGAAGGGTGGGACACAGGGGAACATGGGCAGCTTCTTCTCAGTGTCTGTGGGGACAGGCCAAGGGGTGATGGGCTCAAGTTGGAGCCCAGGGAGTTCCCCACCAATCTAGGGGAGAACTTTCCCAGTGAGGGTGAGGGAGCCCAGGGACCTCCAGAGCCCATCGGGTCCAACCCCACTGCCAAAGCAGGGTCCCTAGGACAGGTCCCACAGGGAGACATCCAGATGGGGCTGGAATCTCTCCAGAGAAGGAGACTCCACACCCCCTTGGGCAGCCTGGCTCACCAGACTTCCCTGGGGTGCTGCAATGTGAGGGAGAGGTTTTAGGTGGGTGGTTCCTGGGGTGCTAGAAATAGAGGTGCTGCAGGGGTAAGAGGTTAGCCCTTTAGCAGCAACCAAGCTTCCTTTGCTGAGCAGCTGGGCTGGGCTTAGAGAAGCAGGACTTAAGAGCAAGGCTTTAGAGTTTTCAGTGCTGCCTTGAGAGGAGAAGTTCTCTTTTCAGCTTCTGAAAGCAAGCAAAGTTGGGGGGGGGGGTTTTGGGGGGGGTGAGGGGGTGGGGGTGAAACCAAACGAGGTTGCTGTTGCTTCTCTCTGTTTGACTGTCACCTGCAGAAGAAGACTCAGCAGTGACAACGATTTCTCTTCAGTTCTCACAGGCTTTTAGCTTCAGAGAAAAGCTCTGCTAATGAGGAACTGGCTAATTAAGTGGGGGGGTGGGGGTGGGGGGTGGGGGAAGAGGGGGGTGTCTCCCCAATGACTGAACTATTTTGGTAGGATGTTTCAGGCAACTCTGAGTTAGTTTAAAGGCTGGGAGGGTTTCTTTTTAAGCTCAGTTGTTAAAGCCAAGCTTTGCAGAGTAGTTCAGGACCAGCCCTAGCAGCAGCATCAAACCTTTCCTAATCCCAAATGAAAAAGGGGGGGTGGTGGGGGTGTTTTAGGGGCTCCTTAAGAGCCTTGGCAGCTCCCCAGCTGGTAGCTGGTGGTGAAAGGGAACCGTGGAGCATCGTTCCAGGCAGCCGGGGGTTCCTCCCGAGCCCGGGGCTCCTGCACAGGCGGCGGGAGGAGCTCGGTGTAGGAGAGGGGGAGCTCTGGAGGCCCAGAGGGCGCCCCTCCCCGAGGCTTCCCCCTCTCCTCCTCTCCCCAAGCCGCTGTCCTGAGCCCAACCGCCCCTGACAGGAGGGGGACCGACCCCAACCGCCCCTGACAGGAGGGGGACCGACCCCAACCGCCCCTGACAGGAGGGGGACCGACCCCAACCGCCCCTGACAGGAGGGGGACCGGCCCAACTGCCCCTGACAGGAGGGGGACCGTCCCCCACCCCATCAAGCCGCCCCTGACAGGAGGGGGACCGGCCTCAACTGCCCCTGACAGGAGGGGGACCGACCCCAACCGCCCCTGACAGGAGGGGGACCGACCCCAACCGCCCCTGACAGGAGGGGGACCGACCCCAACCGCCCCTGACAGGAGGGGGACCGGCCCAACTGCCCCTGACAGGAGGGGGACCGACCCCAACCGCCCCTGACAGGAGGGGGACCGACCCCAACCGCCCCTGACAGGAGGGGGACCGACCCCAACCGCCCCTGACAGGAGGGGGACCGACCCCAACCGCCCCTGACAGGAGGGGGACCGGCCTCAACCGCCCCTGACAGGAGGGGGACCGACCCCAACCGCCCCTGACAGGAGGGGGACCGACCCCAACCGCCCCTGACAGGAGGGGGACCGACCCCAACCGCCCCTGACAGGAGGGGGACCGACCCCAACCGCCCCTGACAGGAGGGGGACCGACCCCAACCGCCCCTGACAGGAGGGGGACCGACCCCAACCGCCCCTGACAGGAGGGGGACCGACCCCAACCGCCCCTGACAGGAGGGGGACCGACCCCAACCGCCCCTGACAGGAGGGGGACCGACTCCAACCGCCCCTGACAGGAGGGGACCGGCCTCAACTGCCCCTGACAAGGAGGCGGACCGACCCAAACAGCCCCTGACAGGAGGGGGACCGACCCCAACCGCCCCTGACAGGAGGGGGACCGGCCTCAACTGCCCCTGACAGGAGGGGGACCGACCCCAACCGCCCCTGACAGGAGGGGGACCGACCCCAACCGCCCCTGACAGGAGGGGGACCGGCCTCAACTGCCCCTGACAGGAGGGGGACCGACCCCAACCGCCCCTGACAGGAGGGGGACCGGCCTCAACTGCCCCTGACAGGAGGGGGACCGACCCCAACCGCCCCTGACAGGAGGGGGACCGACCCCAACCGCCCCTGACAGGAGGGGGACCGGCCTCAACTGCCCCTGACAGGAGGGGGACCGACCCCAACCGCCCCTGACAGGAGGGGGACCGGCCCAAACCGCCCCTGACAGGAGGGGGACCGACCTCAACCGCCTCTGACAGGAGGGGGACCGGCTTCAACCGCCCCTGACAGGAGGGGAACCGGCTTCAACCGCCCCTGACAGGAGGGGAACCGGCTTCAACCCCGCAGAGCCGCCCCAAGCAGGAAGGGGACCGGCCCCAACCGCCAGGCCGCCCCTGACAGGAGGGAGACCGGCTTCAACCCCTCCAGGCCGCTCCTGACAGGAGGGGGACCGTCCCCCACCCCGTCAAGCCGCCCCTGACAGGAGAGGGATCGGCCCAACCCCGCCGGGCCGCCCCTCACAGGAGGGAGACCGACCCAACCCCGCCCGGCGGTCCCTGACAGGCGGAAGCGGCAGGGCACTGGCCTCACCCCCTTGACAGGGGAGCCATGGCGGCAGGGCACCGGCCTCCTCCCCCTCACCCCCCGCGACAGGCGGCGGGCCATGGCGGCAGGGCACCGGCCTCACACACACACACACACACACGCAAACACACACCTTCCCTCCCCCCCCCAGCCCCCAGCCCCGTGACAGGCGGGGACCGGCCCCTGCCAGGCGGGCGGCGGGAGCGGAGCGAGCCCCTCCGCAGCCCCACGGCGGGGAAGGGAGGGGAGAGCAGGGCAGGGGAAGGGAGGGGAGAGCAGGGCAGGGGAAGGGAGGGGAGAGCAGGGCAGGGGAAGGGAGGGGAGAGCAGGGCAGGGGAAGGGAGGGGAGAGCAGGGCAGGGGAAGGGAGGGGAGAGCAGGGCAGGGGAAGGGAGGGGAGAGCAGGGCAGGGGAAGGGAGGGGAGAGCAGGGCAGGGGAAGGGAGGGGAGAGCAGGGCAGGGGAAGGGAGGGGAGAGCAGGGGAAGGGAGGGGAGAGCAGGGCAGGGGAAGGGAGGGGAGAGCAGGGCAGGGGAAGGGAGGGGAGAGCAGGGCAGGGGAAGGGAGGGGAGAGCAGGGCAAGGGAAGGGAGGGGAGAGCAAGGGAGGGGAGAGGAGGGGGAGAGCAGGGCAGGGGAAGGGAGGGGAGAGCAGGGCAGGGGAAGGGAGGGGAGAGCAGGGCAGGGGAAGGGAGGGGAGAGCAGGGCAGGGGAAGGGAGGGGAGAGCAGGGGAAGGGAGGGGAGAGCAGGGCAGGGGAAGGGAGGGGAGAGCAGGGCAGGGGAAGGGAGGGGAGAGCAGGGCAGGGGAAGGGAGGGGAGAGCAGGGCAGGGGAAGGGAGGGGAGAGCAGGGCAGGGGAAGGGAGGGGAGAGCAGGGCAGGGGAAGGGAGGGGAGAGCAGGGCAGGGGAAGGGAGGGGAGAGCAGGGCAGGGGAAGGGAGGGGAGAGCAGGGCAGGGGAAGGGAGGGGAGAGCAGGGCAGGGGAAGGGAGGGGAGAGCAGGGCAGGGGAAGGGAGGGGAGAGCAGGGCAGGGGAAGGGAGGGGAGAGCAAGGGAGGGGAGAGGAGGGGAGAGCAGGGCAGGGGAAGGGAGGGGAGAGCAGGGCAGGGGAAGGGAGGGGAGAGCAGGGCAGGGGAAGGGAGGGGAGAGCAGGGCAGGGGAAGGGAGGGGAGAGCAGGGCAGGGGAAGGGAGGGGAGAGCAGGGCAGGGGAAGGGAGGGGAGAGCAGGGCAGGGGAAGGGAGGGGAGAGCAAGGGAGGGGAGAGGAGGGGAGAGCAGGGCAGGGGAAGGGAGGGGAGAGCAGGGCAGGGGAAGGGAGGGGAGAGCAGGGCAGGGGAAGGGAGGGGAGAGCAGGGCAGGGGAAGGGAGGGGAGAGCAGGGCAGGGGAAGGGAGGGGAGAGCAGGGCAGGGGAAGGGAGGGGAGAGCAAGGGAGGGGAGAGGAGGGGAGCGGCGCCTCCCTGACAGGCGGCCGATAGGAGGGAACCGGCCCCTCTGACAGGCGGGAGGGGAGCGGGACTCCCCAGGGCCCTTGACAGGCGGGAGGGACCCCGACCCCCACCACCGGCCCTGACTGAGGGGAGCTCAGGGGAGCAAGTGGAGGCGCCGGGGTGCGGTGCCATGGGGAGGGAGGGGAAGGAGGGGGGGGGAAGGGAGTGGGGGGGAAGGAAGGGGAGGGGGGGAAGGGAGGGGAGAGGGGGGTTAGGATGGCGGAGGAGCTCTGGCGCCGGTTCCTGCCCGGGCCGTCCCCGTCCCGCCGGGTGAGTTGAGGTGTCACGGGCCGGTTTATCCCCCGCCGGCGCTTACCTGAAGTAGTAGACATCGCTCTTGCCGGCGCTGAGGCCCGACTTGCGGATCACCTCTTCCTTCTTCCAGCCCGGGGGAAGCGCCGGGCAGTCCATTCTGCCCTGCTTCTCCATGCACCGGCCGCAGGGCCCGCGGCGGCGGGGAACGAGGAGGAGGAGGAGAAGGAGAAGGAGAAGGAGGAGGAGGAGGGACGAGCAACCAAAGGGCTCTCCCGGTGCCCAAACCCCCGGCTTTCTCAACAAGAGCTTTATTGTTCCCGGACACGGCCGGGGCCGGGACCCCCTTGGGCGATGGCGGCCTCGGCGCGCTGCTCGGCGCCAGGAGCGGAGCGCGGGCTGCGCGCGCAGCCGGCGGTGCTATCGCCCGGCTCCCGCTTCCGCGGCCGAGCCCCCGGAATCGCTGTCAGCGGCCCCGAGGTGGCAAGCGGGGCGAGGCGAGGCCTAAAAGGGGCCAGAGCGGCCAACCCCCGGCGAACCATCGAGAGAGCGCCGTAGGCGGGACAGAGCGGGCCGCGGAGGTGGCGGAGCCGGTTGCCAGAGCGGGTTGAGGGGGGGGGGAGGGGGGAGGGAGGGAGGGAGGGAGGGAGGGAGAGGGGAGGTGAACTGGCTGCCATCGCCGGCATCTTCGGGCGCCGCGGGATGTTTCTTCGGGCTGGGGCTCGGCGGGGACTGAAGGAAACCCCCGGAGCCCGCCGGCGGGAGGAAAACCCTCCGTCACGTCTCCCGGGAGGAAAGCGGGGGCTGGGCGGCTGTCGGGGCTGGGCTGGGGACGGGCTGCGGGCGGCACAGCCCCTCAGGAAGGGGACGCGGGCAGCCCTGGCGGCATAAACCCGGCTTCAGCCGGTTTCTCCTTCAGGGTGTCCCCGAATAAAGCTTTGCTTCCCTTGAATCCCCCCCGCGCTCAGTTTATTCCTGTCCTCCAGGCTCACGGAGCCGGGGCGGGGAGGTGGGGGGGGGGGGAGCTGCAGCCCTCCCTGCTATCCCCTCACGGAGCCGGGAAGGTGTGGGGGGGGGGGGGTGGGGGGGTGGCGGGGGGAGGCAGCAGCCCTCTCTCCCGCCCGCTCCCGGTACCGGCGGGTATTTGCCTCTCTTGGGTCGGTTTCCCTCAGCACGACATTGACTTCGCCCCCCCAAAGTCCCCTCATCGGACACCCCGCAGTCCCATAACCCAGCCACGGCTTCTGGGCGGCCCCCCCAAAGCCTCATCGCATAGCCAAAGGGTTGGGTGGCGTCCCCATCTCTGTGTGTCTCTCTCTTTCTCCACGGGAGGGGCCCTGTGCCCCGCTCTCCCAGCCTTGCTCCCTCCTCGCTCGCTTTTCCCCGGGGGGTCCCTCAGGGAGCTGGGCGGCCTCACACCTTACAGGCGACGGGGGAGGCCCAAACCCTCCTTCACCGGCCCCGGCGCTAGGACCTGCGCGGCGATGCCGGCCGCCAGCGCCTCCTCCTCCTCCTCCTCCTCCCCCTCCTCCTCCTCCTCCTCCTCGTCCTCCTCCTCCTCCGAGGGGCGGGCGCAGCGCGAAGGGAGCTGGGGGAGCGCGGCCGTGCTTTGTGGCCGCGGCGGTTAAAGGGAGCGGCCGGGCGGCGGATGAGTCAGCCCTGAGGCGGCATGGAGCCTTTCCCGCCGCCCACGGAGGAGGAGGAGGAGGAGGAGGAGGAGGAGGACGATGAGGAGAAGGAGGACTGGCTTCGCCCGCAGCCGGGCGGCGGCGGCGGGCCCGCCCCGTGTGAGCGCTGTGGGCCCTTTGGGCGGCGGGGCGGGGAGCAATGGCGGCTGTGGGGAGCGAGGGTAGGGGACACACACACACACACACACACCCCGGCCCGCCTCACACTCCCCCCGCGTCCTTCCCCATGGGTGCAGCGGGTCGGAACGCGGCCCGCTCCGCTCCACCCACGGGCCGGGGTTCCGAGGCCCCGCTCCGTTGGAGGGGGGTGGGGGGGGGGCAGACAGGCGGGCAGAAAAAGGCGGGAAAGCAACCAGGCAGCCCGGGCCCTGACCCGCCTGCCTGAGGCGAGTGTGAGGCGGGAAGGCGGGAAACGCGGCCTGGGCCCTGCCGATCCCTTTCCCCTCAGCCCCGCTGGTCACTGGTTTTGAGCAGGAGGCCGCCCCACAGCAGTACAGAAGCAGAACGGGGGGGGGGGCAGCTCACAGGGTGGCTGGGGGTCAGCTTAGCGAAATAAACCCCTTTCTAAAAGCTCATTTTCTTGTGGTTTTTCCTTTGAACTCAGCAAGCTCCTTTGCTGGTCGCTGAGTGGTGATTTATCACCTTCCTTGGCCGCCCTGGGATGTGACAGAGCTTAGCAGAGCTCAAGAACCATTATTTGACAGAGATAAGCTAAAAAGAAGCTTCAGGATTCCACTAAGAGAGGATATTTTGACAGTCAAGTGATGTCCTAACAGGCTTTCAGTGAGGAATAAATGCAGCTGACCCTCCAAACCCCTCAGTGTTCAGCCATAAGCTGAGTTGCTAATTTATGCTCCTGAGTAATCCTAGAATTAGCATAAAACTTGTAAATTTGATAGTCTCCTTGTAATATCTCTTCATTAGGCTGGATTAAATGTGGAAACCTATTGAGATCCCATGTAAAAAAAGCTGGTAATTTTTCTTTTAATGCAGTTGCTTGCCTCCCAGCAGGCCCCAGCAAGCCTGGAGCAGCCAGAAGCCCCAGCAAGCCTGGAGCAGCCAGAAGCACGGCGTGCAGAGTGGTTGTACATGTTGATTTGGATTGTTTCTATGCACAAGTGGAGATGATTCGTAATCCTGAGCTAAAAGAGAAGCCTTTAGGTAGGAGATCCTTTCCTGTTCATCTGGGGATTATGGTGGGTATTTGGGGAAGGGAAACTAGAAGGGTGTGAGTAAAGGCAGGATGTGCTTGTGGTGAGATTCACCCTGGAGTTGTAACCACATCCAGAGTGAGTAAGAATTGGAGAATCATAGAATAGTCTGGAAGGGACCTCAAGGATCACACAGTTCCAACCCCTCCTGCCACAGGCAGGGCCACCAACCTCCAGGCCTGGAGCTACACAAGGTTGCCTCATCCAACATAGCCTTGAACATCCCCAGACACGGGGCACCCACCCCCTCTCTGGGCAGCCAGGAAAGAACTCTCTGGAAATAACTCTCTGGAAAGAACTTCCCCCTAAGATCTCCTCTGCCCCTTCCCTCCTCCAGCTTCACTCCAGCCCCCTTGTCCTGCCAGGCTCTGCCCTTGGAACAAGCTGATTCCCCTCCTGTTCCTCTGCTCCCTTCAGGGACTGGCAGGCTGCAATGAGGTCCCCCCAGAAGCAGCCTTCTCTTCTCCAGGCTGACCCAGCCCAGCTCCCTCAGCCTCTCCTCTTCACAGGGGAGCTGCTCCAGCCCTCTGATCATCTCCATGGCTCCTCTGACCCCTCTCCACCAGTTCCACATCTTTCTTGTATTGAGGGCCCCAGCTCTGGACACAGTAAGGTGCAAGTTGGACACCCCCAGAGCTGTGTGATGAGTACTATCTCCTCCTGAGTGCAAGTCTGGGTGCTCCCCAACGTGCCTGAGCAGCTCCATGGCTGGTTTGTAACGTAGGTGGGCAGAGAGCAGGGCTGAGCTGCCCAGCTGAACCAGAACCTCTTCTGGGAAGCCATGTGGGGCAGCTCTTGGTCTTCTAGACTACACCAAGTAACTCAAACTTTACAAATGGTTTGATTTTCTTAGGTGTCCAACAGAAGAGCTTAGTGGTTACCTGTAACTATGAAGCCAGAAAACTGGGTGTGAAGAAACTGATGGCTGTGAGGGATGCCCTGGAGAAGTGTCCTCAGCTGGTCCTGGTTAATGGAGAAGATCTAACACCGTACAGGGAGATGTCCTACAAGGTTACAGGTACCAATTAACAACCCCTCAGAGAACATGCTTCCTGTTTAAACCCTGCCTGGGAAGGAAGGATCAGACCAGGCTGAGGGTGGAGCTGTTGGAGAGGAGCTCTGTGGAGAAGGACCTGGGGGTCCTGGTGGGTGACAGGGTGGCCATGAGCCAGCGGTGTGACCTAGGGCTGAGAGAGACAATGGGATCCTGGGGGGGCATCAGGAGGAGTGTGGGCAGCAGGTCACAGGAGGGGATCCTCCCCCTCTGCTCTGCCCTGCTCAGGCCCCACCTGGAGTGTTGTGGCCAGTTCTGGGCTCAACCAGCCAGGGATCTCCTGGAGAGAGTCCAGAGGAGGGACACAGATGATGTTCCTTGAGAAACCAGCTGTGGATTGACCCAACCAACCTCCTGTTACTCATTGTGTGTAAATTATCCTTGAGTATCTTTTTCCTCCTTAGAGCTGTTGGGGGAGTTTTGTCCACTGGTGGAGAGGTTGGGCTTTGATGAAAACTTTGTGGATATCACAGAGATGGTAGAGAAAAAGTTAAAGCAGCTCCAGCGAAGAGAATGTTCTGGAGTCTCTGTGTCTGGCCACGTGTACAACAACCAAGGTGAGTTAAGGGATGTCCCAGGGAAGGGATTGTGCCACTGGACTGGGCACTGGGGAGGCTGCAGCTGGAGTGCTGGGTCCAGTTCTGGGCTCCTCAGCATCAGAAGGACATGGAGGTCCTGGAGTGAGTCCAGAGAAGGGCAACCAGGCTGGGGAAGGGGCTGGAGGGCAAATCCTCTGAGGAGCAGCTGAGGGTGTTGAGGCTGGAGAAGAGGAGGCTGAGGGGAGACCTTCTCCTTGCCTACAGTGAACAGACAGGAGGGTGCAGAGAGGTGGGAGATGGTGTCTTCAGGAGCTGGGACAAGGGGCAATGGGCTCAAGCTGCCCCAGGGCAGGGTCAGATTGGACATTAGGAGAAAGTTCTTCCCTGGCAGAGCTGTCAGGGCAGCCTGGGCCAGGCTGCCCAAGGAAGGGGCTGAGTCCCCACCCCTGGGTGTGTTTAACAGCTGGGGAGCTGAGGTGCTCAGGGATCTGGGTTAGGAGAGGATGGGCTTGATGGTCTCAAAGGTCTTTTCCAACCTTCTGATGCTGGGATTTCCCTGGGCTTCATTTCCCAACTGATGGAGAGGAACTCTTGGTAGGAACCCTTGGCTTGTTCTCCCTCTCTGAAGGTCTTGAGCCTGGAGAAGAGGAGGCTTGTGTAGCTCCAGGCCCTGAGGTTGGAACTCTTTGATCCTTGGCAGTCCCTTCCAACCCAGCCCAGTGGATGATTCTGTGGTTGTGATGGCTCAGAACATGGTTTGGAGAGGAGAAAAAGGCCTGAATAATCCTTTTTCTCCTTGGCAGGGGGGTTATGAAGGCTCAGCCCTCTATAAATACCTAAATCTCTCCTTTAGTACCAAAATTTGGGATATTTAATGCTTTTCTTGGACAGAAATTGTCTTTTTTAGAGTTAAAAAGCCTCCCTAGACAACGTTCTCCTGGCTTTGGGCTCCAGCAGTCTCCCTTTTACCAGGTTGCCTGAGATGAAACATGCCTCCAGAAGCCACAGTGATACCTTTAGGCCCAGCAGCTTGTTCTTTATCACCCTGCTTCCCTGCCAAACTCCCTTAATTGGAAGATTTCCCTAATTAGCTGATGATTTCCACCCTAAACTCTGCTTTCTTTTACTTTTGCAGCTCTTAATTTGGAAGATAAAACACATTTAAGCTTAATTATTGGATCTCAGCTTGCAGAAGAGTTCAGGGAAGCCATCTATGCAAAACTAGGCCTGACAGGTTGTGCTGGAGTAGCCTCCAACAAATTACTGGCTAAACTGGTATCTGGAACTCATAAACCAAACCAACAAACAGTTCTTCTCCCTGAAAGTTCTCCAGATCTTCTAGGAGGGCTTGAGAACATCCAAAAATTGCCTGGTAAGAAGGAAATGCTGCCATAAAACATGAAAATATGATGTTTGAAATCATTTTAAACTCCCATTTCTTCCAAGCAAGGTGTCTCCAAGGAATTTTTGGGGGTTCCTTGGAGAAGCTCCTTAGGAGGAACCATAAGACTTAGCTCCTCTTGACTTAGTTGGAGCATCACAGCACTTTGGGGGGCTCCTTGTAAACTGGTAACCTACTGCTGGGGCATTCCAAGAGTCCTAGTAGAGCTTGCTACAGCACACTGAGGTGGGTAATTAGCCTTAATTAGTCTCCACTCTTGGCCAAGAAGTGGAAAAGCACCAAAGATGGTGCTGAGAAGGCTTCACTGCAGGAGGAGAAAGAACCACTCCCCATGTGAAGGTTGTCTCAATGTATCTAGAGATCCAATTTGAGCTCCTTCTGGTTTCTTCTCTGTTTCATTTTAGGAATTGGCTCTAAAACCAGTAAGAGACTGGAAATGCTGGGAGTTAAGAAGGTGGGGGACCTGCAAACCTTGCCCTCTGATGTGTTGGAGAAAGAATTTGGGGTTTCTCATGCTCAACGTCTCCAAAAACTCAGCTGGGGAGAAGATGAGGCCCCTGTGGTTCCAGCAGGACCTCCTCAGGTACAGGTTCTCAGGGAGGTGTCTGGGGGGGGGGGTTAGGGGAGGTGTCTGGGGGGGGGTTGGAAGGAAGGGGGTGTCTGAGGGGGGGTTGGAAGGAAGGGGGTGTCTGTGGGAGGGCTTAGAAGGAGGGGGGTAGCTGTGGGGGGGTTAAGGAGGTACAGCTGGGGGGGTTAAGGAGGTACAGCTGGGGGGATTGGGAGGTGGGTGTCTGTGGGGGGGGTTAGAAGGGGGTAGGTATAGCTGGGGGGGTAAAGGAGGTGTGGCTGGGGGGGGTAAAGGAGGTGTGGCTGGGGGGGTAAAGGAGGTGTGGCTGGGGGGGTAAAGGAGGTGTGGCTGGGGGGGGTAAAGGAGGTGTGGCTGGGGGGGGTAAAGGAGGTGTGGCTGGGGGGGGTAAAGGAGGTGTGGCTGGGGGGGGTAAAGGAGGTGTGGCTGGGGGGGGTAAAGGAGGTGTGGCTGGGGGGGTAAAGGAGGTGTGGCTGGGGGGGGGTAAAGGAGGTGTGGCTGGGGGGGTAAAGGAGGTGTGGCTGGGGGGGGTAAAGGAGGTGTGGCTGGGGGGGGTAAAGGAGGTGTGGCTGGGGGGGTAAAGGAGGTGTGGCTGGGGGGGTAAAGGAGGTGTGGCTGGGGGGGTAAAGGAGGTGTGCTGGAGGGGTTGGGAGCTGTCTGTGGGGGGGGTTTGGGAGGTGTCTGGGGGGATCTGTGGGGGGGCTTGGGAGGTGTCTGGGGGGATCTGTGGGCGGGCTTAGAAGGAGGGGGTAGCTGTGGGGGGGTTAAGGAGGTACAGCTGGGGGGGTTAAGGAGGTACAGCTGGGAGGGGGTTAAGGAGGTACAGCTGGGGGGATTGGGAGGTGGGTGTCTGGGGGGGTTGGGAGGTGGGTGTCTGGGGGGGTTGGGAGGTGGGTGTCTGGGGGGGTTGGGAGGTGGGTGTCTGGGGGGTTGGGAGGTGGGTGTCTGGGGGGGTTGGGAGGTGGGTGGGTGTCTGGGGGGGTTGGGAGGTGGGTGGGTGTCTGGGGGGGTTGGGAGGTGGGTGGGTGTCTGGGGGGGTTGGGAGGTGGGTGGGTGTCTGTGGGGGGTTGGGAGGTGGGTAGGTGTCTGTAGGGGGGTTAGAAGGGGGTAGGTGTCTGTAGGGGGGTTAGAAGGGGGGTAGGTGTCTGTAGGGGGGGGTTAGAAGGGGGGTAGGTGTCTGTAGGGGGGGTTAGAAGGGGGGTAGGTGTCTGTAGGGGGGGTTAGAAGGGGGTAGGTGTCTGTAGGGGGGGTTAGAAGGGGGGTAGGTGTCTGTAGGGGGGGTTAGAAGGGGGGTAGGTGTCGGTGGGGGGGGGTTAGAAGGGGGGTAGGTGTCTGTAGGGGGGTTAGAAGGGGGTAGGTGTCTGTAGGGGGGGTTAGAAGGGGGGTAGGTGTCTGTGGGGGGGGGTTAGAAGGGGGGTAGGTGTCTGTAGGGGGGGGTTAGAAGGGGGGTAGGTGTCTGTGGGGGGGGGGTTAGAAGGGGGTAGGTGTCTGTGGGGGGGTTAGAAGGGGGGTAGGTGTCTGTGGGGGGGGGGTTAGAAGGGGGGTAGGTGTCTGTGGGGGGGTTAGAAGGGGGGTAGGTGTCTGTGGGGGGGGTTAGAAGGGGGGTAGGTGTCTGTGGGGGGGGTTAAGGAGGTATAGCTGGGGGAGTTAAGGAGGTATAGCTGGGGGGAGTTAAGGAGGTATAGCGGGGGGGGTTAGGAGGTGTGTCTGGGGGGGGGGTTAGGAGGTGTGTCTGGGGGGGTTAGGAGGTGTGTCTGGGGGGGGGGGTTAGGAGGTGTGTCTGGGGGGGGGGTTAGGAGGTGTGTCTGGGGGGGGGGTTAGGAGGTGTGTCTGGGGGGGGTTAGGAGGTGTGTCTGGGGGGGGGGTTAGGAGGTGTGTCTGGGGGGGGGGGTTAGGAGGTGTGTCTGGGGGGGGGTTAGGAGGTGTGTCTGGGGGGGGGGGTTAGGAGGTGTGTCTGGGGGGGGGGGGTTAGGAGGTACGGCTGGGGGGGGGGTTAGGAGGTACGGCTGGGGGGGGGGTTAGGAGGTACGGCTGGGGGGGGGGTTAGGAGGTACGGCTGGGGGGGGGGTTAGGAGGTACGGCTGGGGGGATTGGGAGGTGGGTGTCTGTGGGGGGGTTAGAAGGGAGGGGGGTGTCTGTGGGGGGGGGGTTAGGGAGGTACAGCTGGGGGGATTGGGAGGTGGGTGTCTGGGGGGGTTTGGGAGGTGGGTGTCTGTGGGGGGGCGTTAGAAGGGGGGTAGGTGTCTGTAGGGGAGGGTTAGAAGGGGGTAGGTGTCTGTAGGGGAGGGTTAGAAGGGGGGTAGGTGTCTGTAGGGGGGTTAGAAGGGGGGTAGGTGTCTGTAGGGGGGTTAGAAGGGGGGTAGGTGTCTGTAGGGGGGTTAGAAGGGGGGTAGGTGTCTGTAGGGGGGTTAGAAGGGGGGTAGGTGTCTGTAGGGGGGGTTAGGAGGGAGGTGTCTGGGGGGGGTTTGGGGATGTGTCTGGGGGTAGCTGTGGGGGGGCTTAGGAGGTGTCTGGGGGTAGCTGGGGGGGTTAAGGAGGTACAGCTGGGGGGGGGTTAAGGAGGTACAGCTGGGGGGGTTAAGGAGGTACAGCTGGGGGGATTGGGAGGGGGGTGTCTGTGGGGGGGTTAGGAGGGAGATGGGTGTTGGGGGGGTTAGGAGGGAGGTGTCTGTGGGGGGGGGTTAGGAGGGAGGTGTCTGTGGGGGGGGGTTAGGAGGGAGGTGTCTGGGGGGGTTAGGAGGGAGGTGTCTGGGGGGGGTTAGGAGGGAGGTGTCTGGGGGGGGGGGTTAGGAGGGAGGTGTCTGGGGGGGGGTTAGGCGGTATAGCTGGGGGGGGCGTTAGGAGGTGTGTCTGTGGGGGGGGTTAGGAGGTGTGTCTGTGGGGGGGGTTAAGGAGGTGCAGCTCTGGGGGGGTTAAGGAGGTGCAGCTCTGGGGGGGTTAAGGAGGTGCAGCTCTGGGGGGGGTAAGGAGGTGCAGCTGGGGGGGTTAAGGAGGTACAGCTGGGGGGTTGGAAGGTGGGTGTCTGTGGGGGGGTTGGAAGGTGGGTGTCTGTGGGGGGGTTGGAAGGGGGGTATCTGGGGGGGGTTAGGGAGGTATAGCTGGGGGGGGGTTAGGGAGGTATAGCTGGGGGGGTTGGGAGGTGGGTGTCTGTTGGGGGGGTTAGAAGGGGGGTAGGTGTCTGGGGGGGGGGTTAGAAGGGGGGTAGGTGTCTGGGGGGGGGGGTTAGAAGGGGGTAGGTGTCTGGGGGGGGGGGTTAGAAGGGGGGTAGGTGTCTGGGGGGGGGGTTAGAAGGGGGTAGGTGTCTGGGGGGGGGGGTTAGAAGGGGGGTAGGTGTCTGTGGGGGGGGGTTAGAAGGGGGGTAGGTGTCTGTGGGGGGGTTAGAAGGGGGTAGGTGTCTGTGGGGGGGGTTAGAAGGGGGTAGGTGTCTGTGGGGGGGGGTTAGAAGGGGGGTAGGTGTCTGTGGGGGGGGTTAGAAGGGGGGTAGGTGTCTGGGGGGGGGTTAGAAGGGGGGTAGGTGTCTGGGGGGGGGTTAGAAGGGGGGTAGGTGTCTGGGGGGGGGGGTTAGAAGGGGGTAGGTGTCTGGGGGGGGGGTTAGAAGGGGGGTAGGTGTCTGGGGGGGGGTTAGAAGGGGGGTAGGTGTCTGGGGGGGTTAGAAGGGGGGTAGGTGTCTGTGGGGGGGGGGTTAGAAGGGGGGTAGGTGTCTGTGGGGGGGGGGGTTAGAAGGGGGGTAGGTGTCTGTGGGGGGGGGGTTAGAAGGGGGGTAGGTGTGTGGGGGGGGGGTTAGAGGGGGGTAGGTGTGTGGGGGGGGTTAGAGGGGGGTAGCTGTGTGGGGGGGGGGGTTAGAGGGGGGTAGCTATCTGGGGGGGGGTTAAGGGGGGTAGCTATCTGGGGGGGGTTAAGGAGGTGTAGCTGGGGGGGGTTAAGGAGGTGTAGCTGGGGGGGGGTTAAGGAGGTATGGCTGGGGGGGGCGTTAGGAGGTATGGCTGGGGGGGGTTAGGAGGTATGTCGGGGGGGGTTAGGAGCTGTCTGTGGGGGGGCTTGGGAGGTGTCTGGGGGGATCTGTGGGGGGGCTTAGAAGGAGGGGGTAGCTGTGGGGGGGTTAAGGAGGTACAGCTGGGAGGGGGTTAAGGAGGTACAGCTGGGGGGGTTAAGGAGGTACAGCTGGGGGGATTGGGATGTGGGTGTCTGGGGGAGGTTGGGAGGGGGGTGTCTGTGGTGGGGGTTAGAAGGGGGGTAGGTGTCTGTAGGGGGGTTTGAAGGGGGGTAGGTGTCTGGGGGGGGGGGTTAGGAGGGAGGTGTCTGGGGGGGGGGTTAGGAGGGAGGTGTCTGGGGGGGTTAGGAGGAGGTGTCTGGGGGGGGTTAGGAGGGAGGTGTCTGGGGGGGGGGTTAGGAGGGAGGTGTCTGGGGGGGGGTTAGGAGGGAGGTGTCTGGGGGGGGGGTTAGGAGGGAGGTGTCTGGGGGGGGGTTAGGAGGGAGGTGTCTGGGGGGGGGGTTAGGAGGGAGGTGTCTGGGGGGGGGTTAGGAGGGAGGTGTCTGGGGGGGGGGTTAGGAGGGAGGTGTCTGGGGGGGGGGGTTAGGAGGGAGGTGTCTGGGGGGGGGGGTTAGGAGGGAGGTGTCTGGGGGGGGGTTAGGAGGGAGGTGTCTGGGGGGGGGGGTTAGGAGGGAGGTGTCTGGGGGGGGGGTTAGGAGGGAGGTGTCTGGGGGGGGGGTTAGGAGGGAGGTGTCTGGGGGGGGGGTTAGGAGGGAGGTGTCTGGGGGGGGGGGTTAGGAGGGAGGTGTCTGGGGGGGGGGTTAGGAGGGAGGTGTCTGGGGGGGGGTTAGGAGGGAGGTGTCTGGGGGGGGGGTTAGGAGGGAGGTGTCTGGGGGGGGGTTAGAAGGTGGGTGGGTATCTGGGGGGGGGGGGGTTAGGGGGTATCTGGGGGGGGGGGTTAGAAGGTATATCTGGGGGGGGTTAGATCTCTCCACCTAAGAGCTAATAAAACCAGCCCAGTTGGAAATATTCCAGTCAATCTCAAGTGACAGGATTAATAGGTGGGGGTTGGGGTTTGGTTTAGTCCTTCAGTGATGAAGATTCCTTCAGGAGATGTTCCTCTGAGGTGGAAGTGAAAGAGAAGATCCAAGAGCTGCTTCCTTCCCTGTTAGACAGGTGAGAGGCCTCATGGGACCTCTTCTTGATGATGGAAAGGCTTTCCTCTTCCCCTACCCTTGGTGATCCTCCTCTGTTGCTTCCTCTTTCCTGTTCTAGCTCTAATTTTTGCACTGTTAATTAATTACAAACTGGGTTGGGTTGGAAAGGGACCCCCAAGGGTCCCAGAGCTCCAACCTCCTGCCACAGGCAGGGCCACCAACCTCCAGGTTGAAGCTGGAGGAGGGAAGGAGGAGAGGAGATCTTAGGGGGAAGTTCTTTGCAGAGAGAGTGGGAAGGGGCTGCCCAGAGAGGGGGTGGGTGCCCCATCGCTGGGGGTGTTCAAGGCCAGGTTGGATGGGGTCAACCTTGTGTAGCTCCAGGCCTGGAGGTTGGTGGCCTTGAGATTGGAACTGTGTGATCCTTGAGGTCCCTTCCAACCCAGCCCAGTCTCTGATTAGAGAGTAGCTTCCAAGCCTGACCTCCTTTGGTACGTGAAACATTGAACCATGTTGCCTGACCCACTTCACTTCCCCATTCCCTTCATCTGGAATGCTCTTGGAGACACCATCCACTTTGGTAGCCAACATCTAAGATCAGGGTAATTCAGGGCCCCAGGTAGGACCCAAAGTTCCTACAAGCCATAAGTGGAGAGAAATCCATCCTGCTTCACTTGGCTTTGTAACCTAGATGCTGTGAGACCTTCCACAGCCTCTTTGGAGACTGTTTCTCCTCATGCTTGCGGACTTGATGCTCCACAGGATCCACAGAGATGGGAGGCAGCCCCACACGGTGCGGCTCAGCATCCGCCACGTGTCCTCAGCGGAGCGGTGGTGGCACCGGGAGAGTCGCCAGTGTCCTGTTCCACCTCATCTCCTCCAGAGACTTGGGAAAGGTGATTTTTGGGGAGGGAGGTGGGGTTCATCAACCTTGTGCTGTTGCCTCCTAACTCCTCTGTGAAGGTTCCCTGCTTAATTTGAGGAGAATATTCCATCTGTTTCATATCTGGAGACTCTTCCATGGATGTACCCTCATGAGATACCCTCATGAGATACACCACCACCACGCTAAACCTTGGTGGAAGAGTAACTTCTTGAGTTCTTACCACCTTGTGACTCAGCCTGCTTGGATTCCTGGCAGTAAATGTCACTTCCTGAGGACCTTCTCCCACTCCCAGAGGAGTTATTCAGAATCTGAGTAGCTTCTCAAGTCAGACTCCCTACTAGACTTCCACAGTGGAGGAGACTTAATCACACTGAGCTCCTACAGCCCCAGGAACTCCAGTAAACCACGTGGTTCTTGACCACTGTGGGGGTAACTAGACCATGTGAAGGCTCTTTTTTGGGGGAGAAATGGGTCATTTTTGAAGTCTCTTCAGGCCTTGAGCAGCATTTCTCTTTGGCCTTTGCTGTTTAAACCAACCTCACCCACTCAGGTCCCTCTTGCTGCTTCTTCTCCCCTTCAGACAGCAGCGTTATCCCCCCTTAACTGATACCCTAATGAAGCTCTTCAGGAAGATGATAGATGGAACTCAACCATTTCATCTTACCCTCCTGAGCATCTGCTTCTCCAACCTCAAAGCTCTACCCAGCAGCAAGAAAGGATCCATTGGGTTCTACCTAAAGCCAAGGATCAAGTCCTCACCGCCGCCCTCGCGCTGTGGTAAACGTGGCTGGGTAAGCTGGAAGATCTGGAGAACTTTGTGTGGACCAAGTTCTGAGCTATTGCTGTCTTTATCCTCTAGATTTAAAGGAAGGTTGAAATTAGATCTTAGGGGGAAGTTCTTTGCAGAGAGAGGGGGTGGAAGGGGCTGCCCAGAGAGGGGGTGGGTGCCCCATCCCTGGGGGTGTTCAAGACCAGGTTGGATGGGGCAACCTTGTGTAGCTCCAGGCTTGGAGGTTGGTGGCCCTGCCTGTGGCAGGTGGGTTGGAGCTCTGTGATCCTTGGGGGGTCTCTTCCCACCCAGATCATTCTCAAGGGGTTTCTTCTTCACCTGGTAAACTGAAGGTTTATTTGGAGTCATCTGAGCAGGTGGTAATTGTTTGCTGTCCCTCATTAGACTACTTCAAACACTTCATGCCACCTTGAAGGGGGACATCTAAGTTCTCAACCCCCTCAACTGGAGCAAAGGAACTGAAGTCAGTGCAGGAGAAATCCAAATTGAGGTGTTGGACCAAAATAATTGCCAACTCTGGCTGTCCATCAAGTCAAACCTGCCCTTTATTTAGGATCTAGGGAAGAAGAAGGCCTTCTTCAGCTTGTGCATCCTGAAGCATCTTCTCCCCTAGACTAAAATCTCTCCCAAAATCACTTAGTTGAGCCATTTTCACAAGGATTCTTGACCTCCCTGGGTCTTCTCAGCTCTCCTTGCTCAGCTTAGAAAGCAACCAGAGATGCAGTCTTCTCCTGGTTGCTACCACAAGCTTCTGATCTAATGAGCTTCTCCTTCCTGCTCAGAAAGAGCTTGAGAACCTCCTTGTGGTTAAAGTTCTGAGCTTATTTTTTGGTCTCCAGATGATAGGTCTAAACTTTGAACCTCCTGCCTTCCAACAGCATTGAGCTGAAGAGTGTAGATACCTGGAGAACCACTGCTTGAACCTCACCAGGAGATGTCTTCAGGACATGATAATGAAGTTACTAAGTTCTCTCTAATGAACTTATTAATTGGGTTGGTTTGTTTCAGAGCAGCTTGTCTCTTCCTCAGCTGCTGGAAGAATCTGAGGGATAAGATGGGATTCTAAAGCTCTCTTCTCTACATTCTCCTCACCACAGGAAGGAGATGATGATGATGAGGAGGATCCTCAAGGAAATTCTTCATGGAACCAGCACTGCAAGAGAAGTGGACCTGCAAAAACCCAGAGCCTTTCAGAGGGAAAGCAAAGCAATCTGAAGGAAGCAGGGATGGTGGCCTTCCCACTTCATCTGTGGCCTGCTGTTGACCAGGAAGTCTTCAGAGAACTTCCAGAAGACATTCAAAAAGAGCTGGTTTCTGGAGAAACAGAAATGAGCCTTCCTGAGGAGGTTTCAGGTGAGCCAGCGGTGGGGTTCCCACCAGAGACACACAGCACTTCCCCAAATTCTGAGGGAGTGAAGAGGTCCTCCACAAGGTCCAACCCACATCTCACATCAGCTCCTCAAGCTGCAGCTCTTCTGCCACACAACTCCAGGGCCAGCAGCTCTACTGAGTGTCCCAGAAGCACAGGGCCAAGCAAGGGTGTGGAGAAACCACCTCCTGACTCTCAAAGCTTCAGAGAGAATGAGGTGGCCTCTTTGGAAGCTGGACTCAGCCAAACTGGTCTGCCTTTCCCAGTAAAACAGGGATTTGATCCAACCTCTGAGGAGAAACCTTGGAGTAGAGAAGTAGTTGAGCTTCCTCCTCATGTAGACACAAGGACTTTTCATGAGCTACCTCTAGAGGTGCAAGAAGAACTACTAGCTGAGTGGAAGAACCAGGAATCTCCTGTCCCTCAAGAGAAAGCCCCTGGAAAACCTAAAGGAAAGAAAGGGAGGAGGAATACACCACCACCATGGTCACCACAGGCCAACAATCTGCTGAGATACTTTAAGCCCCAGTGACACACTGGGCATGGTGGTGGGGACAAGCAGCAGCACTTGAAGGCACTTTAGGTATGGAAAGTATTCTGAAATTTGGGAATAATAATCATCATTTTGGGGCATTTTAGTAGTAATTCTTCCTTAAAAGTTCTTGCATGCATCTCTAGGTGACCTAAAACTGGTCCTTCATGAGCTGGAAAGGTGAGGGAACCTCATGAGGTTCCACACTGCCAAGTGTCAGGTGTTGCTCTTGGGCTGGAGGAATCCCAGCCATAGATACAGGCTGGGAGAGGAGCTCCTGGAGAGCAGCCCTGCTGAGAAGGGGTCATGGGGGATGAGGAGCTTCCCAGGAGCCAGCAGTGGCTCTGGCAGCTGGGAAGGGTGATGGGATCCTGGGTTCCATCAGCAGAGGGGTGGCAGAAGGGACAGGGAGGGGATTGTCCCTCTCTGCTCTGCCCTCCCCAGCTGGAGTCCTGTGGCCAGAGCTGGGGCCTTCAACCCAAGGAAGATGTGGGGCTGGTGGAGAGGGGTCAGAGGAGCCATGGAGATGCTCAGAGGGCTGGAGCAGCTCCCCTGTGAAGAAGAGAGGCTGAGGGAGCTGGGCTGGGTCAGCCTGGAGAAGAGAAGGTTGTGGTGGGACCTCATTGCAGCCTGAAGGGAGCAGAGGAACAGGAGGGGAATCAGCTTGTTCCAAGGGCAGAGCCTGGCAGGACAAGGGGGCTGGAGTGAAGCTGGAGGAGGGAAGGGGCAGAGGAGATCTTAGGGGAAAGTTCTTTCCAGAGAGTTCTTTCCTGGCTGCCCAGAGAAGGGGTGGGTGCCCCATGTCTGGGGCTGTTCAAGGCTATGTTAGATGAGGTAAACCTTGTGTAGCTCCAGGCCTGGAGGTTGGTGGCCTTGGGATTGGAGCTCTGTGACCCTTGGGGTCCCATCCAACCCAGCCCAGTCTGGGCTTCTCTGATTATCAGGGGCTGTAAATCTGTTCCCATGTTTCTTAAGCTGCTTCCAAGGACGTTCCCCTTGGAGCTCCATCTCCATGCAGCATCCTTCACCTTTGCATCTACCTGCTGTCTGCCAGCACCTTCCACAGCACTTCAGTTCCTCCAGGAACCACCTCTGAGACCTCTGGAGCACCAAGAGGGCAGTTCCCAGCATTACAGGAGCTTCCTATTTCCTTGTGAGAGGCCCTTCTTCCCCCTGGGTGAACTTGCCTTTCAACTCTTGAACCCAACTTGGAGAAAGGCCAGAATGTTCTAGTTCATGAACAGCAAGAGGACACCAACCTCCAGGCCTGGAGCTACACGAGGTTGCCCAGGGAGCCAGTCAACCTGGCCTTCAACACCCCCAGACACGGGGCACCCACCCCCTCTCTGGGCAGCCAGGAAAGAACTCTCTGGAAAGAACTCTCTCTGGAAGAACTTCCCCCTAAGATCTCCTCTTCCCCTTCCCTCCTCCAGCTTCACTCCATCCCCTTGTCCTGCCAGTCTCTGCCCTTGGAACAAGCTGATTCCCCTCCTGTTCCTCTGCTCCCTTCAGGCTGCAATGAGGTCCCCCCACAGCCTTCTCTTCTCCAGGCTGACCTAGCCCAGCTCCCTCAGCCTCTCTTCTTCACAGGGGAGCAATCATGGAATGGCATGGGCTGGAAGGGACCCCAAGGATCCCAGAGCTCCAACCCCCTGCCACAGGCAGGGCCACCAACCTCCAGGGCTGGAGCTACACAAGGTTGCCCAGGGCCCCAGCCAATCTGGCCTTGAACACTCCTAGAGATGGGACATCTCTGAGCAACCTGGTCCAGCCCCTCCTCATCCTCTCTGCAAAGAACTCCCCCCTAAGATCTCCTCTCCCCCTTCCCTCCTCCAGCTTCACTCCATCCCCTTGTCCTGCCAGGCTCTGCCCTTGGAACAAGCTGATTCCCCTCCTGTTCCTCTGCTCCCTTCAGGCTGCAATGAGGTCCCCCCACAGCCTTCTCTTCTCCAGGCTGACCCAGCCCAGCTCCCTCAGCCTCTCCTCTTCACAGGGGAGCAACCATGGAATGGCATGGGCTGGAAGGGACCCCAAGGATCCCAGAGCTCCAACCCCCTGCCACAGGCAGGGCCACCAACCTCCAGGCCTGGAGCTACACAAGGTTGCCCAGGGAACCAGCCAACCCGTCCCTTCTTCCCGCCTTCTCGGCGCGGGGCATGCTGGGAGTTGTAGTCCCGAGGAAGGCCAAGCCAGGCCCTTGCTCTTCCTTCCCGGCGCGGGGCATGCTGGGAGTTGTAGTCCCGCGGTGCTCCCTGCCCATCACCCGCCTTCGACTCTCAACACCCGCAGGGCCCCGCCGCCGCCGCCTCTGCGCCTGCGCGCCGCGGCGCCTTGAAGCCTTTCGCGCGGGAAGCTGCCTGAGGAGCGGCCGCCGTGAGGTGGAGCTGCCTGAGGCGCCCGGGCGAGGCGAGGTGAGGCGGAGCCGGTGTTGCTTCACCTTTGGGGCGCTGAGAAGCGGCTTTCGGGGCTTCTGAGTGTCTTTGTGAGGGAGAAAGGGGGGGGGGGGTGGAGGTGCCTCGGCTCTGCCCTGCCTCTCTCCCGGGCGTTGTGTGAGGAGGGAGCCTCGGGGAAGGCCCCTGGGAGAGCATTTGGGGGGGGGATCCCCTGGGAGTCCTGGGGTGAGGGGGTGGCTTTGAGACCCCTGTGGGTCTCTTGCGTGGGGGTCCCTGAGACCCCCGGGGAGGAGGGTGTCTGTGGGTGGGGGGTCTCTGAGACCCTGGGGGGGCGGTGTCTGTGGGTGGGGGGTCTCTGAGGCCCTCGGGGAGGGTAGTGTCTGTGGGTGGGGGTCTCTGAGGCCCCCCGGGGAGGGTGGTGCCTGTGGGTGGGGGGTCTCTGAGACCCCTGGGGAGGGCAGTGTCTGTGGGTGGGGGTCTCTGAGGCCCCCCGGGGAGGGTGGTGCCTGTGGGTGGGGGGTCTCTGAGGCCCCCGGGAAGGGTGGTGTCTGTGGGTGGGTGGCCTCTCAGACCCTGGGGGGCAAAATCTCTGGATGGGGGTCTCTGAGGCCCCCCGGGGAGGGTGGTGCCTGTGGGTGGGGGTCTCTGAGGCCTCCCAGGGAGGGTGGTGTCTCTGGGTAGGGGTCTCTTGAGACCCTGGGGGGCAAAATCTCCCGGGTAGGGGTCTCTGAGACCCCCTGGGGGGGTAGGGTTTCTGGGTAGGGCTCTCTGAGAACCCCAGGGAGGTGGAATCTCTGGGTAGGGGTCTCTGAGACCCTGGGGGGCAAAATCTCCTGGGTAGGGGTCTCTGAGACCCCCTGGGGGGGTAGGGTTTCTGGGTAGGGCTCTCTGAGAACCCCAGGGAGGTGGAATCTCTGGGTAGGGGTCTCTGAGACCCTGTGGGGCAAAATCTCTGAGTGGGTGGTCTCTGAGACCCCCTGGGGGGGCAGAGTCTCTGGATAGGGCTCTCTGAGACCCCCGGGGAGGTGGAATCTCTGGGTAGGGGTCTCTGAGACCCTGGGGGGCAAAATCTCTGGGTGGGGGTCTCTGAGACCCTGGGGGGGGCAGTGTCTGTGGGTGGGGGGTCTCTGAGGCCCCCCAGGGAGGGTGGTGTCTCTGGGTGGGTGGTCTCTGAGACCCTGGGGGGCAAAATCTCTGGGTGGGGGTCTCTGAGACCCCATGGGGGGGGGGGTGTCTGTGGGTGGGGGTCTCTGAGGCCCCCGGGGAAGGTGGTGTCTGTGGGTGGGTGGTCTCTGAGACCCTGGGGGCAAAATCTCTGGGTGGGGCTCTCTGAGACCCCTGGGGGCAGAGTCTCTGGGTAGGGTCTCTGAGGCCCCTTGCAGGGGGAATCTCTGGGTGGGGGTTGCGTGGGGGTCCCTGAGAGCCCCG
This sequence comes from Hypotaenidia okinawae, assembly GCA_027925045.1. Classification (NCBI taxonomy): domain Eukaryota; kingdom Metazoa; phylum Chordata; class Aves; order Gruiformes; family Rallidae; genus Hypotaenidia; species Hypotaenidia okinawae. The sequence goes on along the minus strand of BSDF01000042.1, from coordinate 7,042 downwards.
GGAGGAGGGTGTCTGTGGGTGTGGGTCTCTGAGACCCTGGGGGCAAAATCTCTGGGTGGGGGTCTCTGAGACCCCCTGGGGGGCAGAGTCTCTGGGTAGGGGTCTCTGAGGTCCCTTGCAGGGGGGAATCTCTGGGTGGGGGGTTGCGTGGGGGTCCCTGAGAGCCCCGGGGAGGAGGGTGTCTGTGGGTGTGGGTCTCTGAGACCCTGGGGGGCAAAATCTCTGGGTGGGGGTCTCTGAGACCCCCTGGGGGGGCAGAGTCTCTGGGTAGGGGTCTCTGAGGCCCCTTTCAGGGGGAATCTCTGGGTGGGGTGGTCTCTGAGATCTCCAGCAGGGTCGTGGTCTCTGGGTGGGAGTCTCTGAAGCCCCTGGGTGAGGGGTGTCTTTGGGTGGGGGGGTGTCCCTGGAGCCCTCCAGGGGGGTGTCTGTGGGTGGGGGTATCTGAGGGTCCTGGAGAGCAGCCCTGCTGAGAAGGACCTGGGGGTCATGGGGGATGAGGGACTTCCCAGGAGCCAGCAGTGGCTCTGGCAGCTGGGAAGGGCAATGGGATCCTGGGCTCCATCAGCAGAGGGGTGGCAGCAGGGACAGGGAGGGGATTGTCCCTCTCTGCTCTGCCCTGGGGAGGCCCCAGCTGGAGTCCTGTGGCCAGAGCTGGGGCCTTCAACACAAGGAAGATGTGGGGCTGGTGGAGAGGGGTCAGAGGAGCCATGGAGATGCTCGGAGGGCTGGAGCAGCTCCCCTGTGAAGAAGAGAGGCTGATGGAGCTCAGGGATATGGGTTTAGCTTAGGACATGTGTGGTTGGACTTGATGATCTTAAAGGTCTTGTCCAACCTTGTGATTCTGGGCCTTGCTAAGCATGAAGGTTGGCATTTCATGTTAAGTATCCTTGTTTTTTCAGCACTGGATGATTTTAATCAGCACACAGGATTGCCTTCTCTTCCTTCTCCTTCTGGAAAGCAGCCTGAGTGGGACCCAGACCTCCTCAGCCTTACCACTGATGACCTGCTAGTGTTACCAGCAGATGGAGCGCTGCCCTTTGTCCAGCCTGACCCTCTTCAATCAAGCCAGCAAAGGAAAGAGTGGAAAAGAAGGTCACCTAAAACATCTTCCTGCTCTTCTCACCTCGTGGCTTTGCTACTGGAAGTCTTGTCCCTCTCCAGGAGGATGGGAAAGCTCACCACTCTCCACACCAAACCTTCAGGAAGAAAGAAACACAGTGTGTATACACCTGAGAGGTGGGATTCTGGCTCCTCCAAGGGAAACCCAAGACTCTTCTCTTTGGAAAACCACTCATTTTTCCTCTTAATAATTATCCCAGGTTGTTTACCAGTCAGAAGCTTGACTGGGGATAACTGGGATTCCCAACTTTCACTATCCAGCTTGGCTTAAGAGTAACAACCTCTTTGAGTCAACTCAAGACAGCAATGAGGAGAATTTTAAAGCTTCCTCTCCCCAAACCTTCTGAGATCCTGAAAAAAACCCCCACATGATCAAGACAACTCCAGTTTCCTTGAACAACATGATTCCCAAAGATGCCAAAGCAGGAGAAGGAGGCTGCTGTGACATCCCACATCTGTGCTTCCCCTTGGAGAACTCATTACCCAGGAGGTGCTTAAAAAGCTGCTCAGAGGTAATTATATTCCCTCAAACTTCTTCTTTTCATTCTGAGGATGGGTGTTTGAGGTTTGCTGGGGAGGCTCAAACCATCACAGGATGGAATGGAATTAGAGAAATGTAATTGCACTTTTAATAATTAAAACAACAAAAAAAAACCCCCACAACAAACCAGAAAATATAAGGTATCTTTATAAATCTTTTTGGTTTGTATCCAGGTGAACCACCAATAATAGATAAGCATGGAAAGCAAAGACCTCTTGACTACTCATGTGCTTCCAGATGATGTGGGGTTAAGGTTAGGATTTTGGGGTGTTCTTTTTTACCATCAGTCTTAGATACTGACCTAAATGATTCACCATACTTGTTTTGCTTGGGGATTTTGGGAGTATTTGATTTAAAAAAAAAACACAATCACAGGACAGTTTGTGATGGTTTGAGGCCAGACCCCCACCAAAATCAGTCTGTTCCTCCCCTTCTTAGTTGGACAGGGGAGAAATAACATCATTGGGTGGCTCAAGAGGCAAACCCCCCCCCCCCCCCCCCCCCACTCCCTCCTCAGCAGGCTTCAGTTAGAAGTTTGCTCCCTTCTTCCCTCCCGGTCGCAGCCCAGGAGGGGCAGGGACTGGGGAAATGGGGGTGTGGGGAACACCTTCCCCCCACCCCTCCATTCTAAAGCAGACTGCCCTTTCAGCCATGATTTTGCTCCCTTCTTCCCCTCTCCTGCTCGCAGCACAGGACGGGGGGCAGGGACTAGGAGATGGGGGCTTTGGTCAGTCCCTTGCAAGATGGTTTCCTTCTCGGCCGGGATGGGGGCATCCATTCCACACCCCCTCCCCCTGCTGCACCCTAGGATCTCCCCCACAAGAGCCAGTCCTCCAGGAACTTTCTCCAAGACAAATCTCTTCATCTCTGCTCTGGCAGGCAGCAATCAATCCCAGTGTCTCTCAGTCCCAGTCCTCCACGGGGCTATGATGCCTCCCCCAGCAAACCCGTTTGGCTCATCTCTGGAGGTCGCTTGTGCTGGCAGGGGCTCATCCCAACGTCAGTCACGGCATCTTCTCTATGTCTCCACCGGCTCCGTCCAGCGTGGAGCCTCTCCACCGGGCAGGTCGGGTCTCTGCCTCCTCCATGGCTCCTTTCCTCCGGCTACTCCCCGTGCTTCAGCTCGGGCTGCAGGGGCATCTCTGGCCAGGGTACCTGGGGCCTCCTCCCCCAGCCTTCCCGGCCTTTGTGTCTATCAACTGCTTACATTTATATGCAAATAGACATCCCAATGCCCTGAACGGGCCAAAATTGCAGCCTTCCTGGCACTCCTGTTCTGGTGGAGTCTTTGTCTCCTGTATGTGACTCTCAGAGGTGCTATAAGCAGGCTTCCAGAAGATTCCAGCAGCCATTTTCTGCCAGACCTGGCCTTCTCTCAGTAGCCAACTATGCAAAACTGCAACACATCCAAAGGTCAAAATCTCAAAATTTGAAAGAGAAAGAAAGAAAGATTTCTGCTTTTCTCATCAAAGCACAAAAAGGGAGGGTTGGTTTTAAAAACCTCCACCAGTTTATCCTCTCAAAAATGTTCTATTCAGGATTTCTCTGGCCATCTTTGGCCTTTTTTATGAATGACTTGAAAGTTTTACCTGTGTCTTGGGTGCTGCAAGTGGGATCTAACAATATGTGGCAAGATCCTGCTTTGGAAAGAATAGATAATTAAAGTAATATCTATTTTTCATGGAAAAATCTCTGTGTGTTCAGAACTTGACCAAACAAAACACCCACCCCCAACTCTGGTTCTACTCACCCCTTCTCTCTGGGGCCTGGTAGAAACAGAGGAAGCTCAATATCATGTGTCAACCTCAGCAGTGAGGTTTAGCAAGAACAGGATTACCTAATCCTTGATGTAATTCTATGCTCTTTCTTCCCTAATCCCAAATTTACTGTCTCAAGTCTTTTTAAGCTGCCCTCCTTTCACATCCCAGTAAAGCCTGGTGGGTTTTTTGGGGGGGGGGAGAAGGAGCCATCTTGCTTAGGAGCACAGAATGTGTTAGAGCTGAACCCATCCAGCACTGCTACTGGCAAGTCCTAATCTCCTTTCCTCTTTGCTTTGACTTTGTTCCTAGCTTTATAAAACCCTTCAGTGAGCCTAAATAAGCAGAGAATTAAGAGATTTGCATTTATTTTTTGCAGCAGAAGTGGATAAATAAACTCATTAAAGCCACTGGCAAGGGAGAGAGAGAGAGGAGAGAGGAGTAGGCAGCAGCAAATGGAGAGACCAAGAAGAAAGCTGTAAGTAGCCATTTGAGCTGGGAATTGAAATATATCAACCCAACATTGTGAAGAGAAGCTTTTTTTTGTGCTATTTCTGAGGTTTATAGAACATAAACTAGCAGTTTATGCTGTCAGCAAACAAGATATGTATGGCTGCATGCCTTTCTGGTGAGCTGTTTGGGTTTAATCTGGGTGTTGAGAGGGCCACATGAGAGAGCAGCTAGCTGAGCATGTGCTGATTGTGAGGAATGAACTAGAAACCAGAGGAAAGAGTAGAAGGAAGAATTCTCTCTATTTTTTTCTCTCATCTTCCTGTTAAGAAGCAGCAAGTAGAGAGATAATAAATGACTTTGTTTTATGACTTGTCATGTTATCTTGAGCTCACAGGTGATAAGCAACAGGGAATAACATCTTTCAGACAGATTTTAGTGACCTTCCTCCAAAGCTGAGGGCTAGGCTTGAACTCAGAGGCCAGCAAATGGAATTACTCAGCTTCTTAGAGAAGCATTTCTCTACAGCCTTGCATTGCTGATATGTGAATGTACAGCTGATACCAGGTATTGAGACAGTATCTGTTTGCCAGGGGATGTTTTATCAAAGGAATTCAGTCATGCAAAGGAAAGATGAGGCTTTTTCCTGACATCACACATGTCTGAGTATGAATTCCCTTGACTTTTGTGCTACTCTGGGTGCTGTATGTGGGTACTTAGAGCACCCAGAGTACCTGGGTAACCACACAGTGTATGTACACAGTGGTGTTTGAGCTAATACACCCTGAATTCACTCTTGTGGCACTGCCTAAACTATTACAACTCCTTTTCCTGAAGGATTTCTGCTTATAACTCACAGCAGCAAGGGGAATTTGCTCATCCAGGTGTAGAGATACTCCTTGAGGTAGCAAGACTTGATATCCTGGGTGTACTCAGAGGTTATACCCCATTCCCCTTGGATCCTGCTTGTAGGATAAACCCCTTGGAACTCCTCTTGCTGCTAGAGGCAGAGTTTGCTTGCTGTTGAGAAAGCCTTTCTCACTACTTCCTCCTTGGAGAAGCCTTAAAACTATATCTATTTTTAAGATTCTTCCTTAAAAATAGATCTAGTTTTATCTATTTTTAAGATATATAATAGGTATATCTTAAGATTTTTAAGATTCTTCCTTCTTTTGGGGGGGTTCATGTTGGGTTTTTTCCCCTAATTGGCCTCCAGATATTTCTCCTTTATCAATTTAACATACTTTAGAAAACTTCAGCACCCTTTTTTTCAGGGTTGGGTTTTTTTTGGGGTGGGCAGTCCAAAAACCTTGGTGACATCAAGCATTTCTATTTGTTAACCTAATATTGAGCAGGTATCAAAAGGCTTTGATCAAGCACCTTGCTACCACACAAGGTGCCTTAAGCATATAAAACTAAGCAATGAGTGAGGCTTTTTAATTGAAAACAATAGAAATTCCTACAAGAATTTAATTTTTAATGCTATTGAGGTTTTTGTGGCTGCTAAAGAGTATTTTAAAGCTGCCTTTGATCTCTTTTTCTCCTGATATGTAAGTTGGTTGTGCACACTTGTCAGTTCTCATAGTTAAAGCTGGAGTTGAGTTCATTCATCAGTGAAGCTGCCACTCAGAGGGGGAAGAAAAAGAACAGAATATGTAAATAAAGTACTAAACAAAAGTAATTGCTGCATCCCCAATGTCAGTGAGGAGAAATGTGACAGTGGGGAAAAGGGCAGGATTTGGAGGAAATACCCACATAAAATAGCAGGACTAAACAGAAAGTCCTAGCAAGTTCCAAGAAGTGTTTGCTAAGGCTGGACAGGAGTAGTTGTGAGCTTTTACATTTGCATATGCAGGAAATATTTGATGAGGAAGGCACTTCCTGAATTACAGTGTGTATATATATATATCTGTAAAACACAGAGGAGGGAAGTGAAGGCTTTGAAGACACAAGCATTGTGCTCTTGAACCTTCTGAAGATCCTACCTGTGGTAAGACACTCACTTGGCATGGTGGGAGGAAAATAGGTGGGATTTTTTTATCTCTGGGACAACATTATTATCATTAATGACTTAATGAGAGTCTTGATTTAGAAAGACTCTGCTGCTGTTATCTTCTCCTCTTATAACAGTCCATCAGCAAGTCTCTCTCCATCACTATTCACACTGGTACATAAAGCTATCTTAAAGGCTAATTGCCAGGAGAGGGTTAATTGGGCTAGAATTTATCCCTGCCTTATCTGAAAAGGAGGATTTACAAGTCTGCAAACCCTCTAATCACTCATTATCAACCTAGTAATTACTTTCCTAGGTAGCTCTGACACCACCACAGCAGTTGTGTGTGTTGTCCAAAATAGGTTTTATGGACTTTTATATATATATATATCTCAAATTAAATGTCTCCTTGCTCACTGCAGGGGGTTTGGACTAGATAGCCTTGAAAAGAACCCTTCCAACCCAAACACCTTCTATGCTTTAAAAAATCCAGAATTGAGAAATCCTTGAAAAAATCCTGACTTTCATTGTGATTGCTCACTGCTGCGTGTCATCTACCATGGCTTTTCATCTTTTGCGGCCTTAACTCAAGCCCTTTGGTCAACTTTCCAAGTGGTAAGGAGAATTGCAGCCCTCAGGGAAGGGCCTTCCACCTCGGAGAAAGGCGCCTGAGCGGGGGCTTTCCCGCCTCAGCGGGGGCCGGGCGCCATTTTCCGCCTCAGCAGGGGCCAGGCGCCCTTTCCCGCCTCAGCGCAGGCAGGCGCCCTTTCCCGCCTCAGCAGGGGCCGGGCGCCCTTTCCCGCCTCAGCGCAGGCAGGCGCCCTTTCCCGCCTCAGCGCAGGCAGGCGCCCTTTCCCGCCTCAGCGCAGGCAGGCGCCCTTTCCCGCCTCAGCAGGGCCAGGCGCCCTTTCCCGCCTCAGGGGAGGCCGGGCTCCCTTTCTAGGCCTTCCACCTTAGGAGGGGTGGCTTTAAGCTGGAATTAATAAGGATTGATTCCAAAAAGTAGTTTCTCAAAGGTGCCCCGAGGAATAATAACTTATTCTAAAGGGTTTTAGAAAAAGGATTGAAGTGATAGAGCAAACAGGAGATTGAGAATGTCTGTTAAACACTTATAATGTCTATATTAATGCAGGATGTATGGAAACTAAGTGGAAAAATGCACAGGGCTCTATAGAAAGCTGT